>JAQZBX010068974.1:0-15656 GCA_029593785.1 Cabassous unicinctus | reverse complement strand
CTTTGGAATTAACTATTTCTCTAAAGTTGTCTTCCTTTTGAATTTCTTCATTGTTGGACACTATAATCAAGTGTGAATAGAATGAAGCATGGTACACTCTGCTTGATGGATAAGATCCATGCCTTATATGTCCTATTCATTTCCCCCATGATATCTTATAAACATTTGAGTCAGTCTTTATCACCTTGTGGACCCCATAAGTCCCTTTTTCTCTTCTGGGTGTTGGCAAGCTACATCATAAGTGATAGGAGAAATTTGGAGGCTGGGAGCTATTTTTACTCTGAGTACCTGGGTTTTCATTTCTGTATATGTGGATTCTGTTTCTTTTCATGGTTTCCTTGGAACAAAATCCTGAACCTTCTAAACATTCAGTAAACAATCGTGAAATCATGGAACAAGAACTCCTTGGAGTTATTGATATACAAAAAGAAATCCCTTTAAAATTAACATTTTATTTCAATCTAATACCCATTTCAGTCCATAATTTTAAAATAAAGAGCTTTTAAACAGCTTTAAAAAATCCATTCATTGTTGATTTTGTCGACATGATGTTGTATGGGATCACATATCAATAAAACTGAGAGATAAATAAAAAAAGTTATTCAAGGTCAGCCAGAAAAACACCTAGGTATGTCAGGTCAGCAAATGGATTGTGAGGTGCAAATTTTTTCCTTTATTCTTCTGGTTTTTCTTCATTTATTAAAACTATTACAGAGCTTTGGAAAGGTTTACTAAAGTGAAGAGATGAGTGCACACCATTTTTAATATGTCAAGGACCAAGGATTTAACATATTGGATAAAAAAATATACCGGTTGAATATATCTGAATAAAATGGATTTGTTTAAAAATCGTGTGGAAGGCAAGAATTGTACAACCAAGTTGAGCCATGGTTAATAGTTATTAGTTGTGTTTCAGAAAAGCTCTCGTCAATTTTTAAAAATGAATCACAGTTCAAGTTTCTGGTGGAGATGGGACCACTGTAAGGTGTTATGGCCTTTTATTTTCTAAGGTTGTGATTTCTGCTCTAGACTTCAAGTTTATGTAAGTTCATGTATGATTCATATGCTTCACTAAAATATATATATTAAGAGAAAGAGCAAGGTGATAGGAAAATATGAAGCTTTGCAATTACCTATTTGTCTAAAGTGGTCTTCTTTTTGCATTTCTTCATTGTTGGAGGATTTAATCATGTATCCATAGAATGGAGGGTGGTACACTCTGCTTTACAGATTAGGTCCCTGATTTTTATGAACCATTCCTCTCACCCATGATATCTTGTTAACATTTGAGGCACTCTTTTCTACCTTGTGGACCCTATAAGTCCCTCTTTCTCTTCAGTGTGGTGGCAAGGTCCTTCATGAGACATTGGAGAAATTTGCATGCTGAGAGCTATTTGCAATCTGAGTTCCTGGGTTTTCATTTGTGTATATGTGAATTCTGCTTCTTTCTAAGAATGAGTTTGATTTTATTTCCAATATTTTCTAAAGAATTAAAATATGTCATAAGTGCAGGCATTTATATATGGATACCTACACCACAATTTCTCTACAATCTAGAACAACGCAATTATTTTGAGAAAATCAGAAAAGGTTTCCTTGGAACAAAATCCTGAACCTTCTAATCATTCAGTAAACAATCGTGAAATCATCGAAAAAGATCTCCTCTGAATTATCGAATTACCTACAATCCCTTTTAAAATTAACATTTTCTTTCAAAGTAATGTACTTCTCAGTTCATATTTTTAAAATAAAGCCTTTTTCAACACCTTGAAAAAAACCATTCATTGAACACTTAGTCCACATAATGTAGAATGGGATCACATATCAATAAAAATGATAGATAAACAAAAAACGTTGTTCAAGGGCAGACAGAAAAACACCTATGTACATCAGTGTCAACAAATGGATTGAAAGATGAATAATTTCTTATTTATTCCTTTGGTACTTCTTTATTTATTATAATTAATATAGAGCTATTGAAAAGGTTTAATAATGATTGAAGAGACGAATGCAAACTACTGTGAATGAATCAAGGACCAGGGAATGTACATATTGGCCAAATGATATTGGCTAAATATGTCTCCATGAAACAGATTTGTTTTAAAAATCCTGGGTATGACAAGAATTGTACAGCTAAGTGGAGCCATGGATAATAGTTATTAGTTATAATTCAGAAATGCTCTGTCCAATTTTTAAAATTGAATCACAATTCAAGGATCTTCTGGAGAATGGAACAATGCATGATGTTGTGGCCCTTTAAATTCAAATGTCATGATTTCTACTCTATACTATATTCACGTATGTATGTTCATGTATATATGACATGCATCACTAAAAATATATATTAATAGAAAGAGTGTGGTGAGAGAAAATAGGAAGCTTTGCATTTACCTATTTCTTTAAAGTGATATTTCTTTGTGTTTATTCATTTTTGGAAGCTATAATCACGTGTGCATAGAATGGAGTGCGGTACACTCTGCATGAGGGATTAGTTCCTTGGCATTTATGAACCATTCTTCTCTCCCATGATATCTTGTAAACATTTGAGGCACTCTTTGTCACCTTGTGGAATCTACAAAACCCTTTGTCCCGTCTGGGTGTTGGCAAGGTCCTTCATAACCCATAGGCGAAATTTGGAGGCTGGGAGCAGTTTTTACTCTAAGATCCTGGGTTATCCTTTGTGTATATGTGGATTCTGTTTCTTTGTAAGTATGAGTTCGATTTTATTTCCAATAATTTCCAAAAAATTACCATATGTCATAAGAGCAGTTATTTACATATGAATACCTGCATCACAATCACTCTGAACTCAAGAGCAGCCCAATGATGCCCAGAAATTCAGGAATGGCTTCCTTGAAACAAAATCTAGCACCTTCTAAACATTGAGTAAACAATCATGAAATCATGGAAAAAGATCTCATCTGAATTAACGATTTACATACACTCCCTTTTAACGTTTACATTTTCTTTAAATCTAATAGACGATTTAATACATAATTTTGAAATAAACACCTTTTCAACAACTTTAAAAAAGCCATTCATTTTTCAATTTGCCCACATGATGTAGTATGGGATCACATATCAAAAAAACTGATAGATAAACAAAAAACGTTGTTTAAGAAAAGCCAAAAACACACTATGTATATCAGTGTTAACAATAAGATTGAGAGGTGAATAATATAGTCTTTATTCTTCAGGTTTTTCTTTATTTATTATCATTATATAGAGCTATTGAAAAGGTTTAATAATGATTGAAGAGATGAATGCACCCCACTGTGATTATACCAAGTATCAGGGAATATACACATTGTGTAAAAAATATATTGGTTGAGTATATCTCAATAAAACAGATTTGTATTAAAAATCATTAATCATGGATAAAGATCTCCTCTGAATTATCGACTTGTGCACAGTCCCTTTTAAAATCAACATTTTCAATGTAATATCCATTTCAGTTCTTAAATTTAAAATAAAGACCTTTTCAATGGCTTTAAAAAAGCTGTTCCTTTTTCACTTTGTCCACATGATGTAATGGGATGACATATCAATAAAACTGATATATAAACAAAAAAAATCTCTTCATGGACAGCCAGAAAACACCTATGTATGTCAGTGTCAACAAATGTATCGAAAGGTGAATGATTTCTTCTTTATTCTTCTGGTTTTTATTTATTTATTATAATTAATTTACAGTTATTGAAAATGATTAATAATGATTGAAATGATGAAGCCAAACCACTGTGATTATACCAAGGACCAGGGAATGTTCACATTGGATAAAAAAGACTTTGGTTTAATCTGTGTCAATAAAACAGATTTGTTTTAAAAATCGTGGGGATGTCAGGAATTGTACACCCCAGTTGATCCATGGATAATAGTTACTAATTGTTTTTCAGAAATGCTCAGGCCAATTTTTAAAAAAGAATCACATTTCAAGTTTCTGCTGGAGATGTGTGTGTGTTATTCCCCTTTAATTTCTAAGGTCCTGATTTCCACTCTGGACTTCAAGTTTATGTATGTTCATGAAAGACTGATATGCATCACAAAGGAACATATAAGATAAAGAGTGTGGTGAGACACAAATACGAAGCTTTGGAAGTTCAAGTTTTCTAAAGTGGCCTTCTTTTTGGGTTTCATCATTTTGGGAGGCTATAATCATGTGTACATAGAATGGAGGGCGGCCCACTCTGCTTGATGGTTTAGGTCCTTGGCTATTATAAACCATTCCTCTCCCTCATGCTATCTTTTAAACATTTGAGTCACTCTTTGTCACCTTGTGGACTCTACAAGTCTGGTTTTTGCTTCTGGGTGTTGGCAAGGTCCTTCACAAGCCATAGGAGAAATTTGGAGGCTGGGACCTATTTGTACTCAGAGTTCCTGGGTTTTCACTTGTCTATATATAGATTCTGTTTCTTTTTAATAATGAATTTGATTTCATTTCCAATACTTTCTAAAATATTACAATATTTCATAAGAGTAGGTATTTATTTATGGATCCCTGCATCACAAACTTTCACACTCAGGAACAGCCCAATAGCGACCAGGAAGTCAGGAATGGATTCCTTGGATCAAAATACGGACACTTTTAAGCATTCAGTAAACATTCTTGACATGATGGAAAAAGATCTCCTCAGAGTTACCGATATTTATATCTATATTATATTTATAATAATAAAGGAAAAACTTTTATGGTTTATCTTTCAGTTTTATTGATATGTGACCCCATACTACATCATGTTCACAAAGTGAACAATGAATGGTTTTTTAAAGCTGTTGCAAAAGTTTTTTTTTTCAAAATTAGGAAGTGAAATAGATATTAGAAGGAAGAAAATGTTAATTTTAAAAGGGAAAGTAAGGAAATCGGTAATTCTGAGGAGATCTTTTTCCATGATTTCACGATTGTTTGTTGCATGATTTGAAGACTTCAGATTTTGTTTCAAGGAAACCATTCCTGATTTTCTGGGCATCATTGTGCTGTTCAGAAGTGCATAGAGTTTGTGATGCAGGTATCCACATACAAATGCCTGCTGTTATGACATATTTTAATTTCTTAGAAAGTAATGAAAATAAAATCAAACTCATACTTACAAAGAAACCAAATCCACACATAGACAAATGAAAACCCAGGAACTCAACGTACAAGTAGCTCCTAGCTTCCAAATTTCTCCTATGGCTTTTGAAGTACATTGCAAACATCCAGAAGAGATAAAGGGACTAGTGGGCCAGAAGGTGTCAAAGAGTGATTCACATGTTAACAGGATATCATGGGGTAGAGGAATGGTTCTTAAAATGAAGAACCTAATTCATCTAGAAGAGTGTATCATCATCCATTTTATGCACGTGAGATTATAACCTCCAACAAGGAAGAAACACAAAAGGAAGACAAATTTACAGAAATAGGTAATTCAAAAGATTCATATTTGTCATTCACCACCCTCTTTCTCTTAATATATATTTTTAGTAATGCATACCAGTTATACATGAACATACATAAACTTGAAGTCTAGCACAGAAACCAAAAACTGAGTAAATAAAGTTGCATAACACCTAGAGTGGTCCAATCTCCACCAGAAATTTCAATTCTGATTCATTTTTAAAAATTGCCCAGAGCATTTTTGAAACACGACTAACAACTCTTATTCATGGTTCAACTTTGGTGTACAATTCCTGACATCCCCACGATTTTTAAAAGAAATTTGTTTTAATGAATGTTACTAAACCAATATGTTTTTTATATAATGTGTACTTTTCCTGGTCCTTGGTGTATTCACAGTGGTGTGCATTCATCTTTTCAATCATTATTAAACCTTGTCAATATCTCTATAATAATTATAATAATGAAAACCCAGAAGAATAAAGAAGAAATTATTTACCTCTGAATCCATTTGTTGACACTGACATATATAGGTGATTTTTTGGCTTTCTTGAGCAAATTTATTTTTCATCTATCACTTTTATTGATATGTAATGCTATACTACATAATGTGGACAAAGGGAAAAATGAATGGTTTGTTTAATTTGTTGAAAGATTTTTATTTTACAATAATGACCTGAAATGGATATTAGATTGAAATAAAATGTTAATTTTAAAAGAGAGTGTACATAAATTGATAATTCATAGGAGATTTATTTTCATGATTCCACAATTGTTTACTGAATGTTTAAAAGGCTCCGGATTTTGTTTCAAGGAAATGATTCTTGATTTTCTGGACATCTTTGCGCTGTTCTCGAGTGTAGAGAGGTTGTGATGCAGGTATTCATATATAAATACTTGATCTTATGAGATATTTTAATGTTTTAGAAATTTTTGGAAATAAAATCAAACTCATTCTTACAAAGTACAGAATTAACAAATACACAAATAAAAACCCAGGATGTCATAGTACAAATAGCTCCCAAGCTCCAAATTTTTCCTATGGTTTTTGAAGGACCTTGTCAACACCCAAAAGAGCAAAAGGTTATTGTGGGGTACACAAGGTGAAAAAGAGTGACTCAAATGTTTACTGGATATTATGGGAGAGAGGAATGGTTCAAAAAGTGAAGAACCTAATCCATCAAGCAGAGTGCAAAAACCTCCATTTTATGGACACGTGATTATAGTGTCCAACAATGAAGAAACACAAAAGGAAGACCACTTTAGAGAAATAGGTAATTCCAAATCTTCATATTTTGTCTATCACCACCCTATTTCTATTAATATATATTTTAGTGATGCATATCAGTCATTCATGAACATACATAATCTTGACAGAGCTAAAATCACAAACTTAGAAAATAAAGTGTCATAGCACCTTAAAATGATCTCATTTCCAAAAGAAATTAAATTGTGATTCTTTTTCAAAAATTGCCCAAAGCATATCTGAGAAATGGCTAATAACTATTATCCAAAGCTAAATTTGGTTGTACAATTCCTGATATCCCCATGATTTTTAAACAATTCTGTTTTATTGAGATATATTAAACAAATATCTTTTTTATCCAAGGTGTACATACCCTGATCCTTGATATATTCACCATGGTGTGCATTCATCTCTTCAATTATTATTAAACATTTTCAATTGCTCTATAATAACTATAATAAATAAAGAAAAACCAGATGAATAAAGAAGATATTATTCACTTCTCAATCCATTTGTTGACACTGACCTTCATCGGTGTTTTCCTGTCTGTCTTTGAACAACTTTTTTTTTGTTTATATACCAGTTTTATTGATATGTGATCCCATACTACATCATTTGGACAAGGTGAACAATCAATGGCTTTTTAAAACTCCTGAAATTGCCTTTGTTTTAAATTATGAACTGAAACCAATATTTGTTTGAAAGACAATATTAATTTTAAAAGGGAACGTAAATAAATTGATAATTCCAAAGAGATATTTTCCATGATTTCATGGTTGTTTACTGAATATTTAGAAGACTCCGGATTTTGTTTCTAGGAAACCATTCTTGATTTTCTGGGCATCATTGGGCTGTTCTCAAGTGCATAGAGGTTTTGATGCAGGTATCCATATATAAATAACTGCTCTAAGGACATATTGCAATTTTTTAGAAATTATTGGAAATAAAATCAAACACATTCTTACAAAGAAACAGAATCCACATAGAAAAAAATGAAAACCCAGGAACTCAGAGTACTAAGAGTTCCTTGTCTCCAAATTTCTCCTATGCCTTATGAAGGAACTTGCCAAAACCCAGAAAAGAAAAAGGGTCTTGTAGTGTTCCCAAGTAGACAAAGAGTGATTTAATGTTTCAAATATGTCATGGGGGAGAGGAATGTTTCATAAAAGTCTAGGACCTAATCCATCAAGTAGAGTGTACCACCCACCATTCTATGCCAACGTGATTATAGACTCCAACAATGAAGAAATACAAAATGAATACCAATTTGCAGAAAAATGTAATTCCAAAATTTCATATTTGTCTCTCAACACCCTCTTTGTCTTAATGTATATTTTTAGAGATTCATATCAGTCATAAAGGAACATACATAAACTTGAACTCTAAAACAGAAATAACAACCTTAGAAAATAAAGGGTCATAACACCTAACAGAGTTCCCATGCACACATATCCAGAAGTAACTTGAAATGTGATTCATTTTAAAAAATTGGTTAGAGCATTTTTGAAACATGATTAATAACTATTATCTATGGCTCCACCTGGGCATACATTTCCTGATATTCCCACGATTTTTAAAACAAAATTTTTTTTTATTGAGACCTATTAAACCAATATCATTTTTATCCAATGTGTACTTTCCCTGGTCGTTGGTATATTCACAGTTGTGTGCATCTATCCCTCCATTCATTACTAAACTTTTTCAGTAGCTCTATAATTATTGCAACAAATTAAAAAAAACACAAGAATAAAGAAGAGATTATTCACCTCTCAATCCATTTGTTGACATGGACAATTTTAGGTATTGTTCTGGCTCCCCTCAAACAATGTTGTTGTTTTTTTTATCTGTCAGTTTTATTGATATGTGATCCCATACTACATCGTGTAGACAAAGTGAAAAATGAATGGCTTTTTAAAGGTTTTGAAAAAGTCTTTATTTTAAAATTATGACCTGAAATGGATATTAGGCTCAAATAAAATGTTAATTTTATAAGGGCGTGCAAGTAAATTGATAATTCTGAGGAGATCTTTTTCCATGATTTCATGATTGTTTACTGAATATTTAGAAGGCTCAAGATTCTGTTTCAAGGAAATCATTCCTGAATTTTAGGACATCATTGGGCTGTTCTCGAGTGCAGAGAGGTTGTCATGCAGGAATCCACATGTAAATATCTGCTCTAATGACATATTGTAATTTTTTAGAAAGTATTGGAAAAATAATCAAACTCATTCTTATAAAGAAACAGAATCCACATATAGACAAATGAAAACCAAGGAACTCAGAGTACAAATACCAACAAGTCTCCGAATTTCTCTTATGAAAGTTCTTGCCAACACCCAGAATAAAAATGGGGTCTCATAAGGATTACAAGGTGACAAAGAGTGACTAAAATGTTTACAAGATATCATGGGGAGAGGAATGGTTCATAAAAGACAAGGAACTAATCCATCAAGTAGAGTATATCGCCGTCCATTCTATTCATGAGAGATTATAAACTCCAACAATGAAGAAACACAAAAGGAAGACACTTAAGAGAAATAGGTAAATCCAAAGCTTCACATTGTCTCTCACCACCCTCTTTCTTTTAATATATATTTTTAGTGATTGATATCAGTCATACATGCACATACATAAACATGAAATCTATAGCAGAAATCAAGACCATTGAAAATAAAGGCTATAGAGCTTACAGTGGTCCCGTGTCCATCAGAAACTTGAATTGAGATTCCTTTTTAAAGATTGGCCAAAACATTTCTGAAATTCAACTAATAACTATTAACCATCTCTCAAATTGGGTGTACAATTCCTGACATCCTCATGGTTTTTAAACAAAAATTTTTTTGAGATATATTAAACCAATAACTTTTTAATCCAATGTGTACATTGCCTGTTCCTTGGTATAGTCAGAGTGTCATCTAATCATCTCTTCAATCATTATAAAACCTTTTCAATAGCTCTGTAATAATTATGATAAATAAATACCAGAAGAATAAAGAAGAAATTATTCACATCTCAATCCATTTTTGACCCTGACATACATAGGTGTTTTTCTGGCTGTCTTTGAACATTTTTTTATTTATTTATCAGTTTTATTGACATTTGATCACATGTGACATCATGTGGAAAAAGTGAATGATTAATCGCTTTTTTAAAGCTGTTAAATCAGTCTTTATTTTAAAATTATGACTGAAACGAATAATAGATTGAAAGGAAATGTTAAATTTATAAGGGAGTTTAGGTAAATCAATAATACTTAGGAGATCTTTTCCCACGATTTCACGATTGTTTAATGAATGTTTAAAAGACACAGGATATTGTTTAAAGGAAACCATTACTGATTTTCTGGACATCATTGGTCTGTTCTTGATTTCAGATAGAGTTTAATGCAAGTATTCATATATAAATACCTGCTCTTATGACATATTTTAAGTTTTTAGAAAGTTTTGGAAAGAAAATCAAACTCATTCCTACAAAGAAACAGAAAACACATATACACAAATGAAAATCCAGGAACTCAGAAGACAAATGGCTTCCAGCCACCAAATTTCTCCTATGGCTTATGAAGGACCTTGCCAACACCCAGAAGACAAAGAGGGGTTTGTAGGGTCCACAATGTGGAAAAGAGTGAATCAAATGTTTACAAGATATCATTGGGTACTGGAGTGGTTCATAAATGTTACGTACCTAATCCATCAAGCAGAATATACCAACCTCCATTCTATGCATGATTAATTATAGCCTCCAACAATGAAGAAGCACAAAAGGAACAGCATTTTAGAGAAATAGGTAAATAAAAAGCTTAATATTTGTCTCTCAACACAGTCTTTCTCTTATTATGTATATTTAGTGATGTATATCTGTCATTCATGAACATACATAAACTTGAAGACTATAGCAGAAATCACGACCTTAGAAAATAAAGGGTCATAACACTTTACAATGGTTCCATGCATTCATCTCCAGCAGATACTTGAATTGTGATACATTTTGAAAAATTAGCCACAGCATTTTTGAAACATGGCTAGTAACTATTATCCAGAGTTCAGGTTAGGTGTACAATTCCTGACATCCCCATGATTTAAAAAAATCTGCTTTATTCAGTCTTATAAACCTATATATATTTCCAATGTGTACATTCCCTGGTCATTGGTATATACAGAGTGGTGTGCAATCATCTCTTCAATCATTATTAAACCTTTTCAATTGCTCTATAATAATTATAATAAATGCAGAAATACCAGAAGAATAAAGAACAGATTATTCACATCAAAATCATTTCCTCTCACTGGCATACCTAGGTGTTTTTCTGGGTGTACTTGATCAACTTTTTTTGTTCATCCATCAGTTTTATTGATATGTGATCAAATAATAAATCATGAAGGCAAATTCAAACCTGAATGGCTTTTTTAAAGCTGTTGAATCAGTCTTTATTTTAAAATTATGTCTGAAACGGATATAAGATTCAAATAAAATGTTAATTTCAAATGGGATTGTAGGTAAATTGGTAATTTGGAGGTGAGCTATTTCCATGATTTCACGATTGCTTAATGAATGTTTAGAAGGCAATGAATATTGTTTCAACAAAACCATTCCTGATTTTCTGGACATCTTTGGGCTTTTCTCCAGTCCAGAGATATTGTGATGCAGATAACCATTTATAAATACCTTGTCTTATGACATATACTAATTTTTTAGTATGCATTGGAAATAAAATCAAATTCATTCTTACAAAGAAACAGAATTGACGTATGCACAAATGAAAGACCAGGAACTCAGATTACATATAGCTCCCAGGCTCCAAATTTTTCCTCTGGCTTATGAAGGAACTTGGAAATGCTGAGAAGAGAAAACGAGGTTTGTAGGTTCCACACGGTGGCAAAGAGTGCCTCAAATGTTTACAAGATATCATTGTGAAGAGGAA
The DNA here is from genome assembly GCA_029593785.1 of Cabassous unicinctus. Classification (NCBI taxonomy): domain Eukaryota; kingdom Metazoa; phylum Chordata; class Mammalia; order Cingulata; family Chlamyphoridae; genus Cabassous; species Cabassous unicinctus. The sequence goes on along the minus strand of JAQZBX010068974.1, from coordinate 4,115 downwards.
TGGTTCATAAATGCCAAGTACCTTATCCAAAAATAAGAGTTAACTACCCTCCATTCAATCCACGCATAATTATAGCCTCCAACAAAGAAGAAACACAAAAGTAAGACCAATTTAGAGAAATAGTCAAATCCAAAGCTTCATATCTGTCTCTCATGACACACTTCCTCTTAATATATAATTTTAGTGATGCATGTCAGTCATCCATGAGCATACATAAACTTGAAACCTAAGGCAGAAATCACGACCATAGAAAATAAAGAGGCATAACACATTTAAATGGTCCCATCTCCAGGAGAAACTTGAATTGTTATTCATTTGCTAAAATTGGCCCGAGCATTTCTGAAATATGACTAATAACTATTATCCATGGCTACCCTTGGGTATCAATTCCTGACATCCCCTCGATTTTTAAAACAAATCTGTTTTACTGAGACATATTAAACCAATATATTTTTTATGCAATGAGTACATTACCTGGTCCTCGGTATAGTCATAGTTGTGGGCAGTCATCTCTTCAATCATTTTAAATCTCTTCAATAGCTCTATAATAATTATAATATATAAAGAAAAACCAGAAGAATAAAGAAGAAATTATTAAATTCTCAATCCATGTGTTGGCACTGACATACACAGGTGTTTTTCTGGCTGTCCATGAACAAATTTCTTTGTTTATATATCAGTTTTATTTATATGTGATCCCATACGACAGCATGTGGACAAAGTGAACAATGAATGGCTTTTAAAAGCTGCTGAAAACGTCTTTATTTTACAAATATGTACTGAAACGAATATTAGATTGATTGAAAATGTTAATTTTAAAAGGGAGTGTAGGTAAATTGATAATTAAGAGATCCTTTTCCATGATTTCACAAATGTTTACTGAATGTTTGGAAGGCTAAAGATTTTGTTTCAAGTAAGCCATTTCTTATTTTCTGGACATAATTGGGAAATTCTCGAGTGCAGAGATATTGTGAGGCAGGTATTCATATATAAATACCTGCTCTGATGACATACTGTAATTTTTTTGAAAGTATTGGAAATAAAACCAAACTCATTCTTATGAAGAAACAGAATCCACATATAGACAAATGAAAGCCCAGGAACTCAGAGTACAAATAGCTCCCAGTCTCCAAACTTCCCCTATGGCTTATGAAGGACCTTGCCAACACCCAGAATACAAAAAGGGACGCGTAGTGTGCACAAGGTGACAAAGACTGACTCAAATGGTTACAAGATATCATGTGGAAGAGGAATGGTTCATAAAAGTCAAAAACTAATCCAACAAACAGAGCATAAAGGCATTCATTCTATGCATTCATATTTATTGCCTCCAACAATGAAGAAACCCAAAAGGAAGACACTTTAGATAAATGGGTAATTTTAAAGTTTCATATATTCTCTCACTACACTCTTTCTCCTATTATATATATTTAGTGATGCATATGTCATACATAAGCATACACAAATATGAAGTCTAGAGCAGAAATCAGGAACTTAGAAAATAAAGGGTATAACACTTAACAGTGGTCCCATCTCCAGGGGAAATTTGTATTCTGATTTATTTTTAAAAATTACCTTGAGCATTTCTGAAACTCGATTAATAACTATTATCCATGGCTCAACTTGGGTGTACAATTCCTGAGATCCCCATGATTTTAAATCAAATCTGTTTTATTGAGACATATTAAACCAATATCTTCTTTATCCAATGTGTTCTTTCCCTGGTTCTTGATATATTCAGAGAGGTATGCACGCATCTCTTCAATCATTATTAAACTTTTTCAATATCTCTATAATAATTATAATAACTAAATAAATATAAGAATAATAAAGAATTAATTATACACATCTCAATCCATTTCTTGACAATGACATACATAGGTGTTTTTCTGGCTGCCCTTGAACAACTTTTTTTGTTCATCTACCACTTTTATTGATTTGTGATCAAATACTAAACTGTGTAGACAAAGTGAACAATAAATGGCTTTTTTAAAGCTGTTGAATCAGTCTTTGTTTTAAAATTAAGACTGAAACAGATATAAGAATGAAAGAAAATGTTAATTTTAAATAGGAGTGTAAGTAAATTGATAATTCTGAGGAGATCTTTTTCCATGATTTCACTAATGCTTAATGAATGTTTAGAAGGCACTGGATTTTGTTTCAAAGAAACCATTCCTGATTTTCTGGACATCTTTGGGTTTTCTCCATGCCAGAGAGTTTGTGATGCAGTTGTCCATGCATAAATAACTGCTCTTATGATATATTTTAATTTTTTAGAAAGTAGTGGAATTAAAATCAAACTCATTCTTACAAAGAAATAGAATCCACATATACACAAATGAAAACCTGGGAAATCAGACTACAAATAGCTCCCAGCACAAATTTCTCCTTTGGCTTATGAAGGATCTGGTCAACACCCAGAAGAGAAAAAGGGGGTTTTAGTGTCCACAAGGTGGCAAAGAGTGCCTAAAATGGTTACAAGATATCATTGAGTAGAGGAATGGTTCATAAATGTCAAGTAACTAATCCAGAAATCCGAGTGTACCACCCTCCATTCAATGCATGAGCAATTATAGCCTCCAACAATTAAGAATATCAAAAGGAAGACAAATTTAGAGAAATAGGTATATAAAAACTTTATGTTAGTATCTCGCCACCCTCTTTCAATTAATATATATTTTTAGTAATGCATATCAATCATTCATAAACATACATAAAATTAAAGTCTATAGAAGAAATCAAGACCTTAGAAAATAAAGGGGCATAATAACTTACAATGGTACCATATAAATATGTCCAACAGAAACTTGAATTGTGATTGATTTTTAAAAATTGGCCACAGCATTTCTGAAACACGACTAATTACTATTTTTCATGGTTCAACTTGGATGTATAATTCCATACATTGCAATGATTTTTAAAACAAATCTGTATTATTGAGAGAGAATAAACCAATAACTTTTTAATCTAATGTGTACATTCACTTGTCCTTGTGATATTCACAGTGGTGTGCATTCATTTCTTCAATCATTATAAAACCTTTTCAATAGCTCTGTAATAATTATAATAAATAAATATCAGAAGAATAAAGAAGAAATTTTTCACCCCTCAATCCATTTGCTGACACTGAAATACATAGGTGTTTTTCTGGCTGTCCTTGAAAAACTTTTTTGTTTATCTTTCAATTTTATTGATATGTGAGCCCATACTACATCATGTGGATAAAGTGAACAATGAATGGCTTTTTGAAAGCTGTTCAAAATGTCGTTATTTTAAAATTATGAACTGAAACGGATATTAGATTGAAAGAGAAGGTTACTTTTAAAAGGGAGTGTAATTAATTCAATAATTCAAGTGTGACCTTTTCCCATGATTTCACAACTGTTTACTGAATATTTAGAAGTCTCAGGATTTGTTTCCAGGAAATCCATTTATGATTTTCTGGACATAATTGGGCTGTTCTCGATTGTAGAGAGATTGTGATGCAGGTATCCATATATAAATATCTGCTCTTATGACATATTGTAATTCTTTAGAAAGTATTGAAAATGAAATCAAACTCATGTTTACAAAGAAACAGAGTCCACATATACACAAATGAATACCGGGAAATTCAGAGTCAAATAGCTCCCAGACTCCAAATTTCTCCTATGGATTTTGAAGGTCCTTACTGAAACCCAGAAGAGAGAAAGGGACTTGTAGGGTCCACAAGGTGACAAAGAGTGACTCAAATGTTTACAATATATCAAGGTGGAGAGGAATGGTTCATAAAAGTCAAGTACCTAATCCATCAAGCATAGTGTACCACCCTCCCTTTTATGCATGTGTGTTTATAGCCTCCAACAATTAAGAAACACAAAAGGAATACAGCTTGAGGGATATTGGTAATTCCAAGGTTTCATATTTGTCTATCACCTCCCTCCTTTTTTAATATATATTGTTACTGATGATTCTCAATCATACATGAACATACATAATTTGAAATCAAGAGCAGAAATCACAGCTTTAGAAAATAAATGGGCATAACACCTTTGAATGGTACCATCTCCAGCAGAAAAGTGAATAGTTATTCATTTTCAAAAATTGGCCAGAGCATTACTGAAACATGACTAATA
>JAQZBX010068973.1:0-15661 GCA_029593785.1 Cabassous unicinctus | reverse complement strand
CAATGCTTTAGGCAAGCAAGAACGGAAAAGAATAAGTGGTGAAGAGAGAACAAGGACTTGTGACCAGAGCCCTGCCCAAGCGTGAGCAGGCCACGCTCTCCTGCCCCTGCTTGCTCCCCGAGCTTCATATTGTTACAAGCCGATCTTAGAGGCAAGAAAGGATGGACATTATGGGTTAGGTTAATCGAAGCAATGAGACACCCCAGAGGCTAGAATATAAGTTAAATATTGGCCTCATGTTTGTGGATAATCATTAGCTAAAGCAGGTAGAAGCATATTAGCAGTAAGTTCTCCCTGGAGAGCAAGGACATGTGATAATAGTATGAGAGGAGACCCCCACCCACAGAAGATCAGAGCTAGTCATCAAGGAAGCTTAAATTAATTACTTTATATTCAGTAGTAATCTTTAGTAGATGGCTACTATGTGCAGGCCCTGTGTTAAGTGGCAAGCAAAGCTGAAGCAGCCGATGTTCGATGGGTCAGGAACCCACTGGGTTGCTGGTCAGGTAGGCTGATGCCTCTACATGCCTTGGCATAGTCCCAGGGGTGGGTGTGGATTGGCATGGATGGTTCCCTGCAAGTTCAGATAAAGGCAAAAGGCAGGTATAGAAATCATGTCCTTGGGCAGATGGGGAGGTATCTGGGGTCATCCCTACTGGTGGGGATATGCCAGAGAAGCCAAAAATCTTAACTGGTCTCATTGCCTCCTCCTCACCCTTTAGGTCTCTGCTTCAATGCCATTTCCTCCCAAAAGCTGTCGCTGACACCCAGGAAATGTTAAGTTCCCCCGACTCAGTTTCTAATTGTGCATTCATGAATGTGACTGTCTACTGGTCTGTTTCCACGTGAATAGCAGTGAGGGGTCCCTTTATGTTTATCATTGTGTCTTCCGCCTGGCACTAGCAGGTTCTCTATAAATATTTGGTGAGCTAATATTCTTTGCTGCATTCATCACATTGTAAGTATGTAGGTACTTAATTAATTATTTCTTGACTGTCTTCCTCATTGCTATATTGTAGATCCCAAGAGCACAGAAACCTCCTTTAACTTGTCCTCCACCACATGTATCCTCACCCTTAACACAGTGTCACCACATGGTGGTACCCAATACTGGTGGCATGAATAAACAATAAATGAATAAATAAACATGAACAAAGGTCCAAAGACCTAGAAATTGATAGGAAAAGGGAGATAATACTGAGAGGTTAAGAGTCAAACATACCCAAAAATAAAGCCAGGCGAACAAGAAGGGAGAAAGAGCAGGACTTGGGTACTGAGTGGCCATGGACACCCAGACTTTCCGTTATAGGTGTTGGCTAGATGGTATGTGGGGTGTGGAGGGAACAGGGTAGGAAGGCTGCCATGTTAGAGACGGTAAACCAAGTCCAAGGGCCTCCTTACCCTTTTCTCTGCAAAGTACCAAGCTGGAAACCCTTTTGTGAGATGTAGAATTGAACTCCAGGAAGGTCTGGGGAGCAACAGGGAAATGGTTTAGCAACCTGCAAGATAAGGTTTCCACAGTAAGGGAGGATCACAACCTCCTGGCTGGGAGTTTTGGTGCATCTTGCTGAATCCCTAACCATCAAGGCCTGGCTAGGTCTAATGTCACCTCCATGTCTAGCATTCATCTTTTGGGGCTGCTTCTGCCAGAATTTCCAGTTCCTCTTCTGTGAGGGCAGAAAGGCTTGGAGAAGTGTTCAGAAAGGGGGGTAAGGCTGCAATTCACAACTGCCTGATTATGGAAAGATTTGGACCACGTGGAAAGCTGCATGAGGTATTTGCAATGTGTCTCTCCCTGGTTTATTAGACAGAACTTGTCAAAGCTGGCTGCTAAGGACTCTAAAACCTGCAGAAACAGTGTGAAGATTGAGGCAGTATAAACCTAGTTTCCAGATGGAAATTGCTTCTCTTTCTGGGCCTCCTCCTCTTCCCTTCACTTCCACCCTAAAACTTGTTTTTAATGAAATCCCTCTTTATTCCCAACTTCGGCTTCCCATCTTCCTAGTTTCCAGAATTGGAAGGAAAAGCACTTAATTTTTAAAGCAGTTGCCAAGCCCCTACCCCAACACATACACACACACACACACACACAGAAAGAGAGAGAGAGAGAGAGAGAGAGAGAGAGAGAGAGAGAGAGATCCAAAACACTTCATCCATTTTTAGCAAACAGAAAGGGAAGGGTAAAAGCAGGTTTTGGGGGTGATCTGCCTTATTGCCTGGTTAATCCATATGAATGGTGACTGATACACTTTAAAATACAGGCTCACATTTTAATCTGGCTGCATTTGGTTGACTCAGCTGGTGAAAAAAAACAAGGCTTTTATCACTAATACATTGAAGGACTCCTTCGAGGGTAGAGTTGGCATGTACTTGTACCCAGCTGGCCTAGGATGGTTTTTGAGTTATTTGTTCTAATTTTACCTGTCTTTGGGGGATAAATAAAATTTTTCCTGCTCCTTTTGTATGTGTATGTGTGTGTGGTTATTCTTCTACTTAGTACTTTAGTCCAATTTATCTAAGAAAAATTTTTAGATAAATATACTTAAATTTTTTTAGCTCAAGTGTTACAAATGTTGGGCATCTGCAAATTGCATTGAGTTCATTTGTGCTGTTGTCTAATTTGGCCTTAATCATAGCAACAAAAAAAGCATGTACAACAAAATTTCTAGTGTTTTATAGAAATGAGTAGTTTATAAGTTCATTCAAATAAAGTGTTTATGGTCATGTTTTTACTTAAATCCAGGATCTAAAATATTATTTCCATGCAGAAGTAAAGAGTCATACCCAAGCTTGTAGCTTCTTAAAAGAGGCTTTCGTCTACTAAATGGATCACAGCATATGGTTTATTGTGCTAGAGACAGGGCATGGTGGTGGAAATGCCCAGACTGGGAGTCAGAAGACACCTGTCATGGGTCTGAATTGCCACTCCGTGGCCAGCTCTGTGAGCAAGGTCAGTTACTTTGCCTTTCTGGGCTGCTGTTTCCATCTCTGGGACACAAAACAACCAGACATGATGGCCTCTAAGGTCCCCTCTAGTTCTGAATTAGTAGGATACTTTACTTAGGGGGGAAATTTAGAATTATCTAGTCTAAATCTTGCTTGCTGCCTGATTTTGTATATCCTGCTAGCTAAAATGGCTTTTACATTTTTAAATGGTTGAAAAAAATATTTCAAGAAACATGAAAAATAGATGAAATTTAAATTTCAGTTTCCATAACTAAAGTTTTATTGGAACACAGGCCTGCTCGCTCATTTATGTATTGTCTCTGGCTACTTTCTTGCTACAACAGCAGAGCTGAATAGTTGCTACAGACCATATGGCCCACAATCCTAAAATATTTTCTACGTGACCCTTTACAGAAAAAAGGTTGCTGACCCCTGATCCAGTCCAACTGCTTGACAGATGAGGAAATTGAAGTTCCAAAGAGTGAACTGACCTAATCAAGGTCCTATTTCATAAAGACAAAGCATAGTTGTAGAAAGAAAGATGCTACTGGCCATTCCAAAACATCCAAGGGCACAAAAACAATTAACAATAAACAAAAGCTTAAGGAAGCAAAAGTAATTTCTTCCTCAAATGCCAAAGGGTAATGTGTTATAAAAGAGATAAGGACAAAGAAAATATGAAACTCGTGGAGCACCCTGCAGTCGCTTGTATGGAAGAACTGAGGTTTTCTTAATCTGGAATCAAATTGCAACGGATTGATGAGGAGAATTTGGGAAGCAGGCAGATTCCAGCAGAAATGTCTTGAGATTCTTCATACCGATAGGACTCCAGGAAACATATATCCAAACTTGCTCAAGGAAATGGAGGTGGACATTAGAACTGCTTTAGCGGGCCTCTTCAAAAGTTCAGGAGGTCTGGAAGGGGTGAGGCATGCTGCGTCTGGGGAAAAGGAGGCTCGAATAGATTAGGTCTTCAGTCAGATAAAATCCTAGGACCCTTTATGACACGGAGGCATGACCTAAAATGGCCAGCATTGTTCTGAGAGCTTGGTCCTTCCTAATGACAGGGCTCAGATCCTGTCAGGACATAAAACAGGAGCAAAATGAGTATTGAGTTGGTGACATCCCACTTTTAGAAAGTTTTAAACAAAGTTCCATGTGGTAGGTAAGGCTATAGTCCCTAAACTTACATAAAGAGGATTGCCTCTACTTGGTACATTACTGATGGCACATACTAAATATTTCAGTCACACGCATAAATTAGGAGGAGAGATGAAACTGCCCCCAAATTCAGACTGTTGGTGTATAACCGGGTGCCAGACATTACTCCTGAGGGAAGGGCATTATGCAGTTGAAATGTAAAATTGAACTTGCTGAACAGATAGGATTTACCCTGGAAATTCAGATCATTGATAACACACTGTATGTGTTTGTCTGTATGAAAGTCCCAAAGGTACTCTCGAAGTTTACCTCAGTGACTAACAGTATAAGCTCCGGAGTCAGACTTCTTGGGTTTGCATCTAATACCTATTGCCTGAATGCCATTGGCCAAGTTACTGGACCTCTAAAGCCTCTTTGTCCTCCCCTGAAATAGTAATAATAATAACAAAAGGGTGATGATAACAGTACCTGCCTGTGTACTGCTGCAAGTGTTTAAACGAGATTACCGATGTGGAGTGCCTGGGAGATGCTGAGCATCAGTAAGTGCACATCAAACGCCACCAGCTGGCTGTTGCTGCCTTGCATGGCATATGAACCAAGAGCATGGACGTGGGTGCGAACCCTGCCGGATTGGAGTGCCAGCTTCACCAGTTCTCTGGGTTGCCTTGTAATCATGGATAAATTTTGCTTCAACACTTTGAGCTTCAGTTCTCTTATCTTTAAAATAGTGATAATGATAGTACTTACTTCAAGGGCTGCTGTGGAGATTAAATGTACTTAGAGTGCTTGAGAGAGTTTCTGGCATTTAGCTATTGTTGTTGTTGTTCTTTGGTTTCTTAACACCCAGAAAAATTCTGAAGACCGGTTGAAACACAGTAAGCTTGTTATAAGGTGCATGGCTGGTGCACAGAATCTTTTAGTTTTCACATAAAAGATTTGATCAAATGGTGGTAAAATGTGTAAAATGTGTTTGGATTGTCATGAAATCCCTCCGGAAAGTTAGACAAGCTGCGGGCTGGAGGAAGCCAGTGGAGAACGAGCCCCTGGGCATTTCTTTCGAGTCTGCCTGGGGACCTCCTTTTGCCCTAAAGCTGAAGCCCGCAGTGCTGGGGCCAGAAGGCAGCCTTTGGTTTCTTAGTTAGAATCCTTGGGCTTCTTGCTATTTGTGTTCCCATCTCCTTTCTGCAAAATTCTGTTATTCCCGTTTCCTGATAATCTTCTCAACATTTGGAACATGGGGCTACTTTTCCACCCCATGTTCCAAGTAAAATTTTAACACGTCTCATCTTCCTTATCAGTGTTAAGAAATAGACAATAACCTCAAAGGAGGAAAAGCTCTTTAATATCTGGGCCAGTCAATCCTGGTTTGTGGAGCTGGACTCCGTTTCCTACCATTAACAGATTTGTTTGCTTATCTGATATTCCCCAGCTTAAATTACCTGGCTTCCACGGGGCTGAGGCTTGACAAACCTGCTTTCCCTATTCTTGTCCCCACCCTTTCACTTCTGCTAGCTCTCCCTTTCACTCAGAATGGAAGGGAGACTTCTGCTGAGATCAAGGAATTACAAGAACACGTGCTGTAGATATCCGTGGTGTTTTGTTTGGCATAAATTGTGTTAAGTCCAAGGTGTTGTTCCGGCTAGATTTCTTAAGAACTGAGGACCTCTTCTCCCAAATATAGCCAGATCAGAAGGTTTTACTTTCTTCCGCTTTCCCATGTGGCCGAACTGTTAAGGTGGCAACTAGTTAGTGGCCTCCATGTAACTCAGAGCTCTGCATTCATAGGCTCGTTTCTATGGCCCTCTGAGTTCTATGGAGATCACTTCATCCAACATCTTCATTTTCCTGATGAGGAAATCAAGAAGTACAGCGACAGGCCCGGAGTCTGCCAGCTGGACTCTAGCCAAGCCAAGCCAAGAGCCCAGGTCTCCTGACTCTCGGGCCACTGCTCTTTCCTCCTCAGAACCCTTGCTGCCCCCATGCTCACAGCATGCTCACAGGAGTGGATTCTCCTCTGGGCCTTTTCTTTATGTTTCGTGCTGCCAGTGCTTATGTGAGGTAAGCCCAACTGTCTTCTTGCTCTTTTTGTTTTTTTTAACTATTATTGTGGTAACGTAGAAATAACATAAAATTTACAATTTTAACCAGCTTAAAGTGTAAAATTCAGTGACATTAAGTATATTCACAAGGTTGTGCAACCACCACCATGATCTAGTTCTAGAACTTTTGTATCACCCAAATGGAAAATCCATATATTAAAGCAGTCATACCCCATTGCCTTCTCCTCCCAACCTTAGGAACCCACCAATCTGCTTTCTGACTCTGGAAATTTCATTTAGATTATCTATTTTGGATATTTCATATACATGGAATTATATAATATGTGGTTTTTTGGGTCTGGTTTCTTTCACTTAGCATAATGTTTTCAAGGTTCATCCACGTTGTACCATGAATCAGGATTTCATGCTTTTCTATGGCTGAATAATCTTCCATTGTATGGATATACTGCATTTTGTTTATCCATTCATCCATTGAAGGACATTTGGTTGTTTCTACCTTTTGGCTATTGTCAATAGTGCTGCGATGAATATTCTTGTACAAGTTTTTGTTTGAATACCTGTTTTTACTTCTGTAGGGTATATACTTAGGAGTGGAATCACTGGGTCATACGGTAATTCTATTTGTTGAGGAACTGCCACATTGTTTTCCACAGTGGCTATATGAGCAATGTATGAGGGCCCCAATTTCATCCTCTGGATTTTTTGTTTGTTTATTTTTTGTTTTTTTATGGCCATCTAGGAGGTGTGAAGTGATATCTCATTGTGGTTTTGATTTGCATTTCCCTAATGAATAATGACATTGAACTCCTCTGTCTTCTTACCTTTGGGTATGATCTAATACTTGTTCTTTTTGGGTTTTTTTCCTATGCATGTCATTTTCTGAGGACTTAAAGATTTCCTCCACTAGCTTGTGATCAATACAGGTGCTAATTTAGGATAAAGAATTGGGCTGCCAGAATCTAAATGGTAGAAAGTTTAGTGGGTGGAGGATAAAGTTATTGTACCCTTTCTGTGTTTGGGTAGGTCCCAGAACCCAAGTCCCAATAGGAAAGCAGACTCTGAGCTAGGTCAGACACCAAGATGGCCTCCCCTTACCAGCTGCCAGAGTCCTGCAAGGTTAGTCTGAGAAGTGCCTGAGTGCCTTTTACCCTTTTACCCATGACTGTAGTAGGTTGAGTCAAGGGTGCATATCAGGATTGTGTTCCTGAGGAAACCCTGATATTGGACCGCAGTAGTGTCTATAAAGTGGGTTGCCAAATCCAGGAGGCCCTTAGGGGAATATTGAGAGCCAAGATGACAAAGGGTGTTAGAAAACCAGATAAGAGCTTGCAGAGAACATTTGTGTGAGCAGGACTATCCTCCTTACAGCCAAGACAATATGGACATCTCACTTAGCCTTCCCAACAGTTCTTTGAGGTAGATGTTATTCTCACATTTTAAAGGCCAAGAAACTGAAACTTGGAGAAGTTGAATAACTTGCCCAAACTCACACAGCTAGTAAATGCCAGAGCCAAGATTGGAACCCATTTCTTCTGGTTCCAAAGCTCATGTTCTGCGTAGGTCACCATGCTTCCTTTAGAAAGGCCCATCTCTGTTCATCTGAGAACTTATTGCCATGTAGTTGTAGCACTCCGTAATCATGCCGTCCAATATGCATTCCTGGGACTGGAAGGGTGGCCCTGATCATCCAGTCTCTAAATATACTGAATTCCTTTGCCACAGTGGTTCTCAAATCAAGCCCTGAAGAGAAACCTCAGGAACTTCTGTGGGGACAGAGAAGGAGGATGAGAAGAGGTCATCAGCTACTTCTCCCACCCCCTAATCCTGCCGCCACCATGCCATCAACCAGAGCTGCTCTATTTTTATGGGTTGGGATTCAGTGTTAGAAGAGGGTCTAGACAACCTCTGTTCTTCAAGGTGCTACAACCTCTGGTTCAACACCTTGCATGAGAGGGCACTCACCAACTAGCTGACTGCAGGGTCCTCTAGAGCTGAGGATATGAAGGTGTCTAAGATTATCTTGTTGGTTGAAGAGCCCTGAAACACTAACAAAAGTGTGATGATCCAAACATAGTACAATAGAAGTTAACAGCTGCCTTTAGAATTTCCTCACATTCATTCATGCACTCACCAAAGAATAAATAAATTAGAACCATTGTACATTTGGTCTAGCAATCTGGTTTTAACAGAGACCCTAGTAAATATTGTTGTGGGATGAACAAGACACTCTCTCTGATATCAACCTCAAAAGACCAAAGGACACCCTCAAATCCCAGCTAGTGATCTGTCAGGCATGAACTTATCTAAACTTAATAGTGATGTTATTTATGTTTTGGTTGTCATTACCTCTTGGCATAGCAAGTTCAGTAAGTTGCCACCAACTATGCACTACCTTTTACCTGTTCCATGTTTACATCTCACATTTTCCATGTGTAACCTGTAGGTGGTATATGTTGGTAAACAAGCTCAGCCTGATGTGGTTGAAGTACCAGTTGAACAAACAATTCCTGAATCAACAGTCCTGACAAATGACATGATTGCAAATGAATATTGGCTCAAATTTTCAGTCTGTTAAAATCCTTCCAAGAAAGGGATCACCAGTGTTTTGAAATCTTGGACATGCTGAGCAGCTTTTCTATTCCTGAGATAGCCCTCCCAGGCAGCTGTCAAATCTTCAGTCTTTCTGAGCAGCTGGAGTGGGATTGTTGGCTGTTTCCCCTGTTACCTTAACTCCTTCACATATCCTTACCTATATCACCTTACCCAACCTTATGTATCTTTAGAGAACTGTAAACAGTTTATCATCTTTTGATTTTCAAAAATCTCATTCTGACCATCTCTGCATAGGTTTTCAGCAATTCCAGGACCTCTTTGATGCCTTCTAATATTATTTACTACAGTTATGCATTAGTTAACAGGTGTAGCACGAGGGAATGAGGGTGTAGTTCTGGATAAAGGAGGTCAGATAATGAGAGTATAATTCTTTAGGCTCCAAAAAGTTTTAAAATGTATATGCTTTTACAACCTAATTTTCTCCATTTAGATCACACTGACCTAGGTTTAAAATGTGTCTCCATAGACTATAACAAATATTATTTCTCTGTCTTGGCCCCATATGCTATTAAGGGGCTGTAGTGGCCACAAAAATGAATTGCTCAGATCTTCTGCAGTGGGGAGTATGGTAGTCTGATGGCTCCAATTGCTGCCCCTTTGGATCTTTTTTTTTTTTAGGAGGCACCAAAAACCAATCCTGGGACCTCCCATGTGGGAAGCAGACACTCAACTCCTTGAGCCATATCTGCTCCCCTACTTTGGATCTACCATCTTGGCACCATAGACTGTTCCCAGCACACTGAGTATGCTGGAGTTCCTGCAGGACATGTAACTATTTTGGCTCAAGGACTCCCCATCAACCAAACTGAAACTTTCTTAGAACTGTCTAAAGTCTAAGACTCTTCTTATTTAATGCTTCTTCCTTTCCCGTCTCCTTCACAGGGGATCAGACCTATATTATGGTCTGAAGGATTTTTCCTCACCTCTCTGGCTCCCTCCCCTGTTTCCTTCACAGGTAAATAAATGAATAAATCTCCTGCACATCAAATTCTGACTTGGTGTCTGCTTCTGAGAAGACCTGAACTAACATAGGAACTTCCATCCATCGCTCCTTTAAAGTCTGCCCCACCACACCCCCAGCTGTTTCCAGGAGATGTCTCACATGTGTTCATGGACATGGGCTACATGGCATCCACTTTATTCCTCTCCTGCTCCAGCCCCAGCTTCCTGGGGAGATGCCTATACCATGGTCTCTGATGTCCCCAAAGCTTCATGAAGTTCCCCAAAGTTTTTGCTACCTCTTCTTCTATTTGTGGTACCCCTGACAACCAGTTCCTTCTGATGCCACAGAAGTCAGGACAGGCCAGAGTTCCATGGTGGTCTGAAGCCACTCCTACAGCAGACAGAAGCATTCAGGGTTATCTGATGAATCCTTTATCTTCACTCATTACAGGGGTTCCCGTGTAGAACTGTCTGGTGCTCCTGTTGTCACATTTGTACTTTTGAGAAGAGGTCAATCCATTTTGTACCCGTGGTCTCCTTCCCTTAAAACTGAGACTGAGCTGGAGGAACAGCGGTGACTTATGTGCTATATTTAAATTTACGCTTCTTTTCTGACACTGGAAGATTACAAGAACCTGGCTCTCTTATCTCTTCAGATGAATGCTTTCCCACAAGGCTCCTTTGTCCTTCCTTTAAATAGTCTCCTTGTGGGTCCTCCAACCACGTCTGCACCCAGAGTGACTACAGCTTAGGCTCAAACTGGCCTAAGTTGGGTTGGGGGAGTTTTGTTTGTTTGTTTATATGTTTGTCACGTGTGTGTGTGTGTGTGACATCACAGCCTTAAAGACACAAGTGAGATTTCTAGAAACTTATTCTTTCACAGAAGGCCCACTGAGGCTAACAGTGTAATCCTTGCTTCCCACCTCTCCTGCCTCATGACATCCCCTCAGTTGTCACTTTGACTGATCACAAACTATGTGTCTCTCACTGCCTCCACTACCTTCTCTGCTGCTACAGTTGTCTGCCTCCACCTCCTGATACTCTCTAATTAATACCAATATTTCTACTTGACTAACTTTGTTCACTTCTAGGGTCCAGGTTGTACTAAAATGTAAAGGGTTACAGATACTGAGGTCTAGCAAAGTGAGTTTACAATAGTTTGTTGGTAGGTGATGCCCAGTTAGGGATGAAGAAAACAATCAACTGAAGGTTTGTCCAGGGAAGAGGTTTAGAGAAGTTACTTTGGATAGGCTTGGCAGATTTCCAGAAAAAAAAAAAATAGTTGACACACTTGGTGAAATTTTTTCACTGATAAATGTACATATACCAAAAATAGACATACATACTATAGCAGGCACTCTCGGTGCTCCCCCGGATCCCCCTGGACCTCTACTGTTTCTGTGTGTCCTTCACCTGACTTTGGTATGTTTTTACCTTTTTTAACAGCTTGCAATTATTATTTTTCTCTGGAATATTTCACTTGGGCTAGTAGAATACTTTACATGAATGTGCAGAGAATCAAGGTACCTGGAATTTTACACCTCCCAAGGACAACCCTTAGCCCATGATTAACTGGTGTGGGAATGTGAAAGCCCAGTTCCCTTGCCTCACTTTGGGATTTTTACTTCAAGGCTTCTCTATTCAGATTGAGGCATCATCCCTCCAAGAAACTTTGTCTGCATCCTTGCTTGATTTCTTTCCCTCCCCTCCTTGCTTTCCCACTCCCTTATTGACCTCCCCCTGGGAGCTCTTCTTCAATAAATTACTTGCACATGAATCCTCATCTCAAGATCTGTTTCTGGAGAACCCAATCTAAGTCACAAATATAAGATACAGAAAGCATTAAAACTATAATCAATATTGCATCTTTTATTTTACCTAAGCTCATGTAGCTTCTTCCAAAAATTCATTGAATGAAACATCTCTCTTAAAGCAATAGCTAATATTATACTCAATGAGAGAAGCCTAGAGGTAATCCAATTAAAAACTAGGAGCTATACAAGGATATCCGCTATCACCATTTTAATTTAACATTGTTCTGGATAGAGGATGTTCTAGCCAATACATTTTAAGATAAGGAAAAATTGAAGTGTAAATATTTGGCATGATGAGACATTAATTACTCCAGCAGATACTGGCTATTTGGAAAACTCAAGAAAATGAACTTAAAAATATTAAGACTACTAAGGGAGCTCAGAAGTAAAAGATATCTTATTCACAGCCTCAACTACATCTTTAAAGACTTGGGTAAACAGGGAAGAATGCCATGTTTCTGCACTTAAAAACCTAGTATTATAAAATTGTCTCAAATTAATCTATCAATCAATTCAGTAGAATTTCCATCAAAATTTCAATGGGATTTTTCTGGGAGGGGAGATGTAATGAAAGAATTCTAAAATTCATCCAAAAGAACAAAGGCATAAGAAAAGCCCCAAATTTCCTTGCAACAAAAAACAAAATAAAATAGGTCTTCCATAACCAGATATTAAAATATATTATAAAATTACAGTAATTAAAATGACATGGTTCTAGTTCAAAAATATATACAGAAGGGTAAATCAGAGTAGAAAGTTCAGAAACAGACCCAAATATTTATATATAATCATTTAAAGTATGATAATGGTTATAGTTCATATCATTATTAAAATATTACTCAATAAATAATATTGAGGATAAAAAGGATAACTCACCCCAAATTAAATAATCCCAAATTCATCAAGGTTTTAAATAGGGCTTCAGTCTTCCGACAATAGCATATGAAATAATTCAGATCAACCCTTCTGCTGAAAACAATTAGAAAATGTAGACAAAGTGTGAGATACATCTGCTTTAAGGTACCTGAGAGCTAAAAAGTCAGTAAAGAATGGCAGGGTCAATATCCAAGAGAAGGGAACTCAGAGAGGTGAGCCCAGCATTTGGGGATGCTTTACTCCTAGATATATTGGCTAATTCCAGAGTAGGTGGCTGAAAGACTAAAGACCACAAAAGCAGTTTAACAGCCTTGAAGAGATGAGGGGGGAAATTGGAGTATAAGGATCATTGAAAAGGGAAGCCTCTAGTAAACTCCCAATACATTGAAGGGCTACATCCAGGCAGTAGATGTGGAAATAGATGAGCACCCACATTAAACACAGCTTCCAATTATCTCAAACTCTGAAATTGGATAGGTTAATACTAGATTATAGAGTCCTAAAGCACCTCCTAGAAACAAATGTAAATCCTCTCTGAGGGAAGATAGCATTCTTGTAGGCCTCAAATTATTCTATAATTTTGTATATACAATGACTGGAATTCAAGTTAAAAATAACTACACAATGAGGTCAAATGATATTATTAAAATCCAAGAAATTTTGGAGTAATGAAAACATTCTAAAACTGACTGAGGTGATGACAGTACAACTCTGTGATAAAAATGAGAGCCACTGAGTGTGCATTTTGAGTGGAATAAGGTGTTAATAATTGGGTGGGTTGGGGGGAAAATACACCAAATATAAGATATGGGCTATAGCTAGTAATAATATTTTAATGATACTCTTTCAAAGTTTGTAACAACTGTTTCACAATAATGCAAGGTGTTGGGGATGGGGAGATGTATGGGAAACTTGTATGATGATATGCATGTTTGTTTTGTAAATTCACAAATTTCACTACACATTTATTGTTTATGCATGGTCATGAATGAATGATATACTCCAATAAAATTTTATTTTAAAAAATCTAAAAAAATAAATAAAAGGGGAAAAACCCAAAGAAAAGCATGAGACAACAGAAACAGATCCAGAGGAGATACAGAAAATGGAACTATCACAGATTTCAGAATAAATGTGCTTACTGTGTTTAAGGAGCTAAAATACAAGACTGAGAATTTTCTCAGAGAGCTAGAAACTAAAAAAATAAATAAACAAACAAACAACAACAAAAAAAAACACTTAGCAGATGGAAATTCTAAAACTTAAAACTAAAATGATTGGAATTAAGAACTCAATAGATTTAGACACAGTTGAAGAGAGAATTAGTGAATTGGAAGCCAGCTCAGAATAAAGCAGAGAAAGAAAGTAAAATATGGAAAAACACAGTAAAGATTATTAAAAACAAAGCACATAGGAAAAAGTTCTAACATATATATAATTGGAGGTTCAAAAGGCAAAGGAAATCCAAATGAGGCAGAAGAAAGATTTGAAGAGATAGTGGCTAAGAATTTTCCAAAAAATGATGAACAACATCAAGCCATAGATTTGAGAAGCACCACAAATTCCAAGCAGGATAAATAAAATGAAAATTATCATAGCAAAACTTCTAAAAGCTAAAGACAAAGAAAAATATTAAAAATAGCCAGGGAATAGGCCAGATTACCTTCAAAGCACAACAAACTGACAGCTGACTCCTCAACTGAAACAATGGCTAGAAGACAGTAGATTGATATCTTCAAAATGCTGAAAGAAAATAACTGCTAACCTAAAATTATAAATTTTAAATAGCATTGAATCAGAAAAATCCACAATCATAGTGGGAGATAATAACACATTTCTCTAGGTTTCTGATAGAGGAAGCAGAGGGAAAAAAATCTTGGACAAGATGATTCATGAATTTAATCTAATTTACATATATAGAACATTCCACCCAACAACTGCAGATGCGCACTCATTTTTAGCACACATAGATCATAAATAAAAACTGCTTATGTGCTGTAAGATGGAAGTATACCAGATATGTTCTTTGACTAGAGTAGAATTAAACTAGAAACTAATTTTTAAAAAAAGACTTACTAGAAATCCTCTATATGTTTGGACATTTGAAAATATACATCTAAATAATCTTTGGATTGAAAAAGCAATCATGGTAGAAATTAGGAAACATTTTGAATGGGAACAAAAGTAATACTTACCAAAACCTCTGGAAAGCAGCTAAAGCCATGCTTAGAGAAAAATACATATCTTTAGATACACATGTTAGAAAAGAAGAAAGTTGAGTATCAATAATCTTGGCAACCATTTCAAGAAATTGGCAAAGGACAGCAAATTAAACCCAAAGAAGTATAAGGAAAAATATAATAAAGAGCAGAAAAAAATTTAAATAGTACTAAATAGCCATAATAGTACTAAAAGAAATATAAATGAATTATTTTTAACACCAGAGATAAAAATGGCATTTGTAAGTACGGCATCGAAAGCAGAAGCTAAGCAGGGAAAATATAGATAGATTTGACTATTTGCTTTAAAAAATATCTATGTCAAAATCACTATAAACAATACTAAAAGACAAATGACCACAAAGGAAAAATATTTGCAAACTAAATGACAAGGAAATGTTTTGAAATGGACTAAGCTGATAACAGCACAACTCAGTGATGAAACTGAGAGCCACTGAGTATACACTTTGGATGGATTGTACAAGGCAGGGGACCATATTACACAGTGAACCCCAAGGTGAGTGATGGACTGTGGTTAACAGTGTAAATATGAGAACATTAGTTCATGAATTCTAAAAAATATACAATATTAATGCATGGTGTTAATATAGGATAGTTTGTGGGAAAAATACACAAAATATAAGCTATGGGCTACAGATAGCAACAATATTGTGAAAATGTTCTTTCCTCATTTGTAAAAAATGTGTCACAACAATGTACGGTGTTGTGATGGGGCAATGTATGGGAATACTGTACGGTATGCATTATTGCTCTTTAAATTTTTGAAATAAAAAAGGTTAAAAAAAAAACACCTAAATGACAAGGAATCAATGTCATTCTTGTGTAAATGGCATGTAGTAATTAATACATAAAAGGATGACATCACAATAGAAAAAATAGGCATAGGACATATAGTGGCTCTTGACAAAAACAGATACATAAAAGGCCTATAAACATATGAGAATATCTAATCTCATTAATAATCAGAAACAATTAGGGAAGCGGATGCGGCTCAAGTGATTGGGCTCCC
>JAQZBX010068972.1:0-15648 GCA_029593785.1 Cabassous unicinctus | reverse complement strand
AAGAGGTCTAATTAGAAAGCAAAATATTCTATTAATTAATTTCTGACATTTTAAATATTTGGCCACTCTTCCACTCCCCTGTTGCTATTTTGGCAGATGATGTAGGAAAGGAGGAGTATTGGAGTTAGAAGAAATTGGTTGGGATTCAAGTCTCACAGTTTAACTAGCACATTGTTCTAAGGCAAGGCATGGCATGAAGTTATTTGGAACCTCAGCCTCTTCATCTGGAAAATGGGAAAGATCATGCTTTCTTGCCAAGCTCAGTGTTATTGACAGAACCCAGAGATATGATGGCTGTTAAAATGCTTCGGAAATGGAGATATTTTACACAAATCTAATGTATTAGTATTTTTCCAAAGTTTTAAATTATTCTTGATATTTGAGCTTTACATTCTTTCTCTAGAGTTTTACAGTAAATCCATAGTTACTAGAAGGTACAGATTCTAAATTTCAAGGAGAAACTACATCAGAAGTAAAAAAAATTCTTTTTGTAAAAGTGCATACTGTCTTTTTAACAAATTATAGAGGGACTTGAAATATAATCTAAAAAAATATGATTACTTTAGTAGTAGATCCAATTAATACAACTATATTCAGAAAGCATGCCCATGGTCTTATTTCAAAACACTCCAGGATGCTTAAACTTCACCTTCTGTTGACATTTTAAATATACTTAGCAGGAAACCTTCTGGTATTTATCCTTCCATTTGCTAAAGTTCCTTAGTTCAAAGACCCCGGTGGAATTGCAAACTTATAGGTGCTGGTTTAGTAAGGAAAATATGCATAGAGCTTCATAAGAAACAGGCCCTGAGTTACATTGAACTTGCATATAACACATTTGCCATTAAGAATCATTAAAAAGATACTTTTTATCATATGTGTGTATTGCATTGAAAAGCAACTCAAAGTCTTCTGTTTACCCAGGAATTTTCTTTATCAAATATTAGAGTTCCCATGTGGAAACTCCTCGCTTACCCTCTTTTGTCCCTGTATACGACCAGCTATGCTAGTCTCCATTTAAGGAGGTAGCTTTATAACTTTGTCTGTGTCCATGTCCATGTCCATATCTATAACAACCCTTTCTGTAATAAGAATAGGAGAACTCCCAAGGATAGCTGCTCTCTTACTATTTGGATTCTATTAAATAGTGATATTTTCTTTACCTGGCAATTTTTTTTTTTTTTTACATATCGATTTTATTGACACATATTAATAAAGCATAAATCCATCCAAAGTGTACAATCAGTGGTAATCAGTATAATCACATAGTTGTGCATTCATCATTACAATCATTTTGAAAGCATTTTCATTACTGCAGTAGTAATAATAATAATAATAAATAAAAACCAAACAAATAAAACTCATCACCTCTCAATCTCTCTATGCTTCTCCTGCCATTCATAGCTGCTATTCTGTTTCCTTCTCTCTAGTTTATTTGTATTTATATTTTGTAAAAAAGAGTCTTATATATGCAGTATCACCCATGTTCATATTTTACATGAGGACTCACTATGCTATACCGTCCCACGTTATATTTGTAAGTTTTCCTTCTAGTAATATACATGTCCTAAGATTTCATTTTCAGCCACTGTCATGCCCACATAATAGCTCTGCTAGTCAAAAACAGCATGATGTGCTCTTACCATTTCCATTCATTTCCAATGATTTACAAACTTTTAACCAATTCTGCACAGATTAACCCCCAGCTTTCCATTCTCTACCTTCATTCTATTTCTGGTGACCTGTATTCTAATTATTAATTCCATAAGTTTACATAATATTTTTAGTTCATAATAGCTCAATCATACAGATTTTGTCCTTTTGTGTCTGGCTTGGTTCACTCAACATAATGTCCACCAGGTTCATACATGTTGTCATATGCTTCATGACTTCATTTCTATTTACTGCTGCATAACATTCCATCATGTGTATACACCACAATTTGTTTATCCATTCATCGGTTGAGGGACATCTGGGTTGTTTCAAACTCTTAGCTATCATGAATAACACCACTATGAACATCAGTGTACAGAAGTTTATTTTTGTCATTGCTCTCATTTCTTCTGGATATATACCTAGCAATAGTATTGCCGGGTGACATGGCAAGTCTATATATATCCAACTTCTTTAGGAACTGCCAAACAGTCCTCCACATTGGCTGTACCATTCTACATTCCACCAACAGTGAATAAGCATTCCTTTCTCTCCACATCCTCTCCAACATTTACAGTTTTCTACTTTCTAATAGTGACCAGTCTAATAGGTGTGAAATGATATCTCATTGTAGTTTTGATTTGTATTTCCTTAATGGTTAGAGATGTTGAACATTTTTTCATGTGTTTCTTCACCATTTGTATTTCTTCTCTGGACAATTGTCTTTTCAACTCTTTTCCCTATTTTTTAATCAGAGTCGACTGTTTTTGCACCCTTTTGACAAATTCCTTTGAGGTGCAACAGTGTTTAATTTTGAGGAGGCTATTTATCTATTTTTTCTTTTGTTGCTTATGCTTGGGTGTAAGGTTTAAGAAACTACTGCCTACCAAAAGATCTTGAAGATGTTTTGCTATATTTTCTTCTAGGAGTTTTATGGTTGTCACATTTATATTTAGGTCTTTGATCCATTTAGAGTTAATTTTTGTATAAGGTGTGAGGTATGGGTCCTCTTTTTTTCTTTTGGATATGGCTATCCAGATTCCACAGCACCATTTGCTGAATAGACTGTTCTGGCCCAGCTGGGTGGGCTTAATAGCCTTGTCAAAAATCACTTGACTGTAGATGTGAGGGTCTGTTTCTGAGTTCTCGATTCAGCTCCATTGGTCAATCCGTCTGTCTTTATGCCAGTATCTTGCTGTTATTTACCACTGTAGCTAAGTAATATGCTTGAAATTCAGGAAGTGAGAGTCCTCCAACTTTGTTCAACACATTTTTGGCTATTCGGGTCCCCTTACCCTTCCAAATAAATTTGATTTTGGTTTTTTGATTTCTGCAAAAAGTTTTTTGGGAATTTTATTGGATTGAGTTGAATCTGTAAATCAGTTTGGGTAGAATTGATATCTTAATGATATTTAAGTTAAATCTTTGGCTTCTTTTAGCAATTTTTGTAATTTTCTGAATACAGGTTCTTTATGTCCTTGGTTAAGTTTATTTGATTGTTTTAGCCGCTATTATGAGTGGAATCTTTTTTCTGATTTCCTCCTCAGATTGCACATCAGTAGTGTTTAGAAACACTACCGATTTTTGCATATTAATCTTGTATCCCACCCCTTTGCTGAACACGTCGATTAATTCTAGTAGCTTTGTTGTGGATTTTTCAGGATTTTCTAGGTATAGGTTCATATCATCAGCGAATAGTGAAAGTTTTACTTCTTCCTTTCCTATATGGGTGCCTTTTATTTCTTTGTTTAGCCTAATGGTCCTAGCTAGAACTTCTAACCCAATATTGAATAATAATGGTGACAGTGGGCATCTTTGTCTTGTTCCTGATCTCAGCGGGAAAGCTCTCAGTCTTTCACCATTGAGTACAATGCTAGCTGTAGGTTTTTCATAAATGCACTTTACCATATTGAGAAAGCTTCCTTCTATTCCTGTCTTTTGGGGTGTATTTATGAAGAAAGGATGCTGTATTTTGTCAGATGCCTTTTCTGCATCAATTTAGAGGATCATGTGATTTTTCTTCTTCATTTTATCAATATAGTTTATTACACTATTTGTTTTTCTTGTGTTGAACCACCCTTGCATATCCCGGAAAAAAACCACTTGATCGTGGTGTATAATTCTTTTAAGGTGCTTTTGGATTTGGTTTGCAAGTATTTTGTTGAGGATTTTTGCATCTATATTAGAGATATTGGTCTGTAATTTTCCTTTTTCATAGTATCTTTATCTGGTTTTGGTATTAGGGTGATGTTGGCTCCATAGAATGAGTTTGGTAGCATTCCCCTGTTCAATTTTTTTGGAAGAGCTTGAGCAAGATTGGTATTAGATCATCTTTGAATGATTGGTAGAATTCACCTGTGAAGCCATCTGGTCCCAGGCTTTTCATCGTTGGGAGGCTTTTTGATGACTGCTTCAATCTCTTCACTTGTAATTGGTTTGTTGAGGTCTTCTCTTTCTTCTAGGGTCAGTGTAGGTGGAATCTGGGAATCTAGGAATCTACATTGTCTAGATTTTTGGCATAGAGTTGTTCATAGTATCCTCTTATGATCTCTCTTATTTCTTTGGGGTCCGTGGTAATGTATCCCCCTCCCCATTTCTGATTTTATTTATTTGCATCTTCTCTCTTTTTTCCTTTGTCAGTCTTGCTAAAGGTTTGTTGATTTTGTTGATCTTCTCAAAGAACCTACTTTTGGTTTTGTTGATTCTATCTATTGTTTTTTTGTTCTCAATTTCATTTATTTCTCCTTTGATCTTTACTATTTCTTTCCTTTGGATTGGTTTGGGATTAGTTTGCTATTCTTTTTCTAGATCCTCCAGGTGTGCAGTTAGATTTTCAATTTTAGCTATTTCTTCTTTTTTTAATGTGAGCATTGAGGTCTATAAATTTCCCTCCAGCACTGCCTTTGAAGTGTCCCATACATTTTGATATGTTGTGTTCTCATTTTCATTCATCTCAAGATATTGGCTGAATTCTCTAGCAATTTCTTCTTTGACCCACTGATTGTATGTTGTTTAATCTCCATATATTTATGGATTTCCCTTTCTCTGTGCATTATTGGTTTCCATCTTCATTCTTTTATGATCAGAGAAAGTGTTTTGTGTAATTTCAACCTTTTAAAATTTATTGAGACTTGTCTTATAACCCAACATCTGGTCTATCTTGGAGAATGGTCCATGAGCACTTGAAATGAATGTATATCTTGCTGTTTTGGGGTGCAATGATCTATAGATGTCTGTTAGGTCTAGTTCATTTATCATATTATTCAAGCTCTCTGTTTCTTTATTTTTCCTCTTTCTAGCTGTTCAATGCAATACTGAGAGGGGTGTATTGAAGTTTACAGCTATTATTGTAGAGACATCTATTTTCCCCTTCAGCTTCGCCAGTGTGTTCCACATGTATCTTGGGGCACTCAGGTTAGGTGCATAAATACTTACTATTGTTATTTCTTCTTATCGAATTGCCCCTTTTATTAGCATATAATGACCTTCTTCATCTCTTATAACAGTTTTGCATTTAAAATCTATTTTGTCCTATATTTGTATTGCTACTCCAGCTCTTTTTTGTTTACTTTTTTGCATGGAATATCTTTTTCCAATCTTTCACTTCTAACCTGACTTGTCCTTACATCTGAAGTGAGTCTCTTGTAGAACACATATAGATGGCTTATATTTTTTTATCCATTCTATTAGTCTATGTTTTGATTGGGGACTTCAAGCCATTAACATTCACTGTTATTACCGTAAAGGCATTACTTCATCCATTTTGTCTTTTGGCTTTCTGTTGTCATATCATACTATTGTCTGTTTGTTTTTTTACCCATTAATTTACTCTTCCTAATAATCTTCATTTCTACAGTCTTCTCCAAGTCTCTCACTGTTCTTTTTTGTTAAGGCTGCAGCACTCCCTTTAGTATCTCTTGTAATTCTTGTCTTTTGATAACATATTTTATCAGTTTCTGTTTGTCTGTGAATACTTTGAACTTATCCTCATTTTTGAATGGCAGTTTTGCCTGATACAGGATTCTTGTCTGGCAGTTTTTCTCTTTCAGTACCTTAAATACATCCTACCATTTTCTTCAGTCCTCCATGGTTTCGGATGAGAGGTCAGCACTTAATCTTACCGAGGTTCCCTTGTATGTGATTCTTTGCTTTTCTCTTGTTGCTTTCAGAATCCTCTATCTCTAATATTTGTCATTCTGAATAGTAGGTGTCTCAGGGTAGGGTTATTCAGATTTTTTCTGTTTGGGGTGTGTTGTCCTTCTTGCGTATTGATATTTATGTCCTTCATAAGGGTTGGGACGTTTTCATCCCCATAGTGTCTGTTACTTTTCTTTGCAGGCTTGAAATTGTTCTTTATGCTCACCCAGTGTCTTTTTAATATTCTTTATCTCTTTGGTCATATTTTCTTCTAATTCTTTAAATTGATTTAGGAGAGTTATGTGATTATCATTGATTCATGTCTTAAATCCCGTATCTCTTCATGATACTTGGTTTGTTCCTTTGACTCGCCGATATCTTCCTGTTTCCTTGTGTGGCTTGTAAGTTTTTGCTGATGTCTAGACACCTGAGTATTTTGGTGAATTTACTCTGATGGCCAATTTCTCTCTTTTGCCTATTTTTTTTCACAGCTCTTCTTTGGTATTTGATTCAATTTATTCTAAGTCTTTAAAATTGCCCAACTTAAGTTATCAAAATAGTGCCAGGGACTCAGTAATATGGCACAGATTTTCAGAGAGAGCCAGAAGTAGTTTTTATCCTTTCAATTTCCAGATTAGCCAGCAGAAGGCGCTTGTTGGTGCACCTTTCCACAAAGAGGAAATCTCTGTTTTCCTGTGTTTTGTCTGTCCAGAGCCAAGATTCAAAGCAGGCTCTGCTGACTGAATTCACTGAAGAAAAGCTCCCCAACTTCTCCTCCCTTCTCCCTTATAACAGCTGACAGGGAGGAAGGTGTCTGTTACCCTCTCAGTCAGCTGCAGTGAGCTGGTTTTACTCCAGCTTAATATCTTAGGGGTGGGGGAAGGGAACCCCTCTTGGCCACCACCGGGTTTTGGTAACTCATGTTTGTTGTTTTGGTTCTTCATCTCTCTGTCCTTCACCCTCTTGGGAGTTGTGAAGCACTGTCCTCGTCTGCTGACTCCCAAAGGAAGTCCCTCAGACAACTTTTGGCTCTTTCTCCATTCTTTTTTGAGAGACACTTGTCCCTTGACTGTTCTCTTGCCTTAATAGTTTCTTACTCCAAAGATTCCAAAACATACCTAAACAATATGCTTAATAAACAAGAGTAGGTCATTGAAACTTAGAGAGAACTTCCAGGTTTAGATTGGCAGCTGAGCACACTTATTGAGAGTCTTAGTTAAGGAAGCATTTATATATTCAAAATCCTTAATGAGTTTCCTAAGTTAAGTAGAGAAGGTGCAATCAAGATGTAATTCCCTTGTGAAAACTGGGAGATTGTTGAACAGTATTAAAAGTTGAACAGCTGGTCACTGTTTATGAAAACCACCGGGCTCTTATCCATAAGACAGGAAAGAGAGACAAAAGCCAAAGTCTCCTTCTTTCAAGATACAGCTGGAAGAATTTCAGAGTTCAGGGAAACTTTATAAACCTAGGGTAGATATACCTTTTTTCATCTTACAGAGATATCAAAAAGAAAAGTAAGAAAATATCTGGGGAGTGAAAGAATTTTTATTGATTCTACAATTTACAGTGTGTATTCTACCAAACACATGTATCACTTTGGGAAAATAAACATTTTGCTAACTTTTTCCAGAAGTAAAATCGGGTGAATGATGCAGGCACTATATAAAAATATGAGGAAGGTATGATAATTAATGTAAAATGTAGAAACTGTATAAAACAAGCAGTAAAGCTAAGGAATCATTTCATTCCCCTACCATCTCCTTATCTCACAAATAATTTTCCTTCCATTAGGCAGTTGTATTCTGGAATTATCAAAATGATTCCATTTTAATATGTGACATGAACCTTGCAGAAAAAAAAATACCTGTTTCCCAACAGATAAATATGAGCTTTGGTCAGTCATTCCCATACATAAGTGCTACATTTGCTGCTTTGGTTTCTCTTTTGAATATTATTAATTTCTGATAAAACCACCATTATTTTGGGCAAGGGAATATGAACTTTTAAAGAGTCCCTTGTACATGGAAAAATGAATATGCATTTATAAGTTTTGCAATGAAAATAAAACTGTGTGGATTTGGTTCATTTTTTCAAGTAAGTTAAATTTAAACTCAAAAGAAAAGTATCAAATTGAAATGCAACCATGGTTTAAACCATGGTTTTAAAACTTGCATGCATATCATCTGTGTAGTTTTCCAAAGAAATTAGATAAATTTAGTTGTTACTTCATTTTATTCTCTTCATAAGCTGCTTGTGAAATATGCAGCAGGGTTTGCCATTTGACTTTAAAAATAACAGTGTAGTTGTTGTTTATTTCCTTTTTAACTTTTTTTCATTATTTGAGAAATGTAAAGCTTTAGCAGCCTGTGTCTGCTTTCATTGAATCAAGGGCCAGTAAAAAACAAACAAACAAACAAACAAAAAACAAAACTTTGAGAACTGCCTTAAAGTCAGCAACAACAGGTTCAGGTATGTGCCAGTCTGCACATAGGTTTCATTTTTATTTCTTCCAAATGTTTGTACTCTTCCCATATCCAAAGCTTTCATTACCTTTCTGTTGATCCATGGTTTGGCTACAAAGGCCACACCATCTAGCTAAAGAGAGGTATGATCTTGGTTTGAAACAGAATTTGGCTCTCCTTGGAAGTCACAAATAAACAAGATGTTTGCATTCTCCGCAATTCCTGATAAAATCCCCAAGTCTCCCACTTAACATTTTTAAAAATCACAATGAACAGACCCTCTGCAAGAGGATGTAGATTCCCTTATCTTTCCAAGCTAATGCTTCTAAACAATGTCAATCCTAACTCACCCTTGAGATAAATCCTCTAATTTTCTTTATATATATCAAATGTAAATTAAAGTTCAGTGTGATCTGCTGATAACTTCTTCCACAACAACTACTGAGCCTTTACCAGGGAATACATCCTAGATATAAGCCCTAAATGGTGTAAAACACACAGTTGATTCTTAAATCAATGTCATTGTACAAATATGCTGGACCCTTCTCTTTTTGGAAAATTTTAAACAAAATAAAACAAAAGCTGCCTCCCCCACCCCACAACCACACTATTTGTTTTGATGTCTTTGGTGTGACCTAAATCTGTTTTCTTATACTTTTGTCAATAATATCGTGGCTCAGCCTGTTAAAATGTCATGTTTTCAGAGTCAGAGACTTGTTTTCTATTGAGTGGCCTTACAGTTAAGGAAGGGCCTTGGCAAGACCACATGAAATAAAAAACACAAACAGGCCCAGAGGCATGTAACCTCAAATTAGAAAATAGCTATGAAAAGAAAACAGCAGTAGAAAAAAATGAAAATTTTCTGTATATTATGAAATATAAAAAGTTGTAAAATGCTTACTTTGTGCCTATATTAAGTAGTAAATTGTTTGAAAATGTATTCCTGGAGTTGTAAAGGGCCTTCCATAAAGCACAAGACTTATGAGCTCTAGGTAATTGGCTTATCTAGAAAAGGTATAAATTTTATCTTCCAGTTTGGGATGGCATCAAAAAATCAAAGCAACTTTCACTGGAAAGCAATTTTCCAGTTATAATATTAGAAAACTCTTAAGAGGTTAACCAATAAATCTAAAGATTTAGAATTTCTCTTGAGCAAAAAAAAATTGCTCTGTTATAGATACATATCATTCTTTCTCACTGTACCAAGGATTCCTTGAATCAAAATGCAATGAACCTTGGTTTCCTAAACACCTAGTATACTTTTCAGATATAAAATGAATACTTCTCATTGAGCCAGTTCACCGAAAAGCTGAACTGACAGCCAGGATGGGGCTGGGAGGTGAAGAAGATTCCAGTGGGAGTAAGGGTAGAAGAAGACTGATACGACAGAGAGCAGCAGTGCTGCTTTGGGAAAGCCAGAAGATGGGAAGCTGTGGGCAATGCTGAGATCTGGATAGAGTCAAAAGTATGATGGAAATGGCTCTGCCAAGAACAAAGAGCATCTTCCAGAAACTAAATGGAGCAATGGGTTTTAATGTCCCATATGCTTGCTTTTAGTTTTTGCTTAGTAGACTAGCTGTGGTGTCACCATGTTATCCATTAGAGAAGGTCATCATCCTGCCTTTTCTTTTTGTCTCGGATCAGCCCTCACTGGACCACCCTCAAGGTAATTGGTCTTCTGATGCCATAACACTCCTGTTCTGAGCCATTGTTGACAAGGCCAATGAAGAAGTAGCAATAACAGTCAACAGAATGCAACTCCATCATGTAGACATAATTTAGGCTCTTTCTAACATGTGACACAAATTTTTGTTGGAAATAGTTGCTAAATTGAACATTAAACATCTTCCTTTCAAAATTACAAGCAACATGTTTCTTGAATCCTCACATACTCTGTGTAGGTTAAGTGAGATTTCTCAGCAATATTTTGAAGACGGAATGTCCATCATGGACTTTGAATTACCAGCTGCGATAAAGAAAAGAAATAGCTTCAATGATTCCCAAACAGAAAATAATTCCCAAAAGACATCTTTCAGCTTCTTGCTATATGATAGTTTAGGAAACTAATAATTGACATATTACTACCATCAAGTTTGAAACCTGTTGATTTGTATAATAACCACTAAGAGATTAAAAATATAATACACATATCATTCCACAAAGAAAACGGTGTATTAACTTTTCATAAACATCATTCTTTAACCTATTATTGGAAATGAATTTTATGAATTTTATGTACTTTACTTTGCTCTTTGAACAAAAGGTGTTACCTCCAACTGTATTTAAGTGACAGATCAGTTTTTTTGCTTTACCTGAAAGAAATCCTCTCCTGGAATAAAAGACAATTTTAATGCATTAGAATAGGCATAGGTCTCAAACTAATTTTCATCTAATTTTATTTGTGGACCTGACTCCTACTTTCTACCATTTTATCCTTCCTCCCAACTTAGACTTGTTTTTCTGACATTACATGCTGGTATATGAATTTGAGTTTTATATTCTTAAGTAAGAACAATACCTCTGTTAGCTCCAGCTGAATAATTTGGGATAACACTCAGTAACCAACTGAGCAAGATTAATTTCAATCTGGCACTAGAGAGAGTTCTACCCTGTAGCAGGAAGTGTTGTTTTTGGAACAATGTTCAACGCCCTTTACCATTTTACTGTCTCCTGACAGAAATTAATAGTGAAGGCCTTATAGAGCAATTTATCAACAACCTTTTGAATTCACACTTTTACAAACCATGTGTCCTCAGTGGAGGGAATATGTTGCCTGTGTTTTTGTATCAAAATGTCAGTGGAAGGCAGTTTCTGACCAGGTTAAGCTCTTGGGAGTAACCGATCTCTGTGTCTTGGACTTTGGTTAGACTCCTTGAGGCCTAGTCTTGAAAGAAGCTGAAAGGACCTGGAGCAGGGCTCTGAGTAATCGCACAAGATATATAAACACAGATGCAGCAGGCAGAGGCCAGCAGCCCAGCAAAAAGCCTGGGCCAAAGTCAGAGCAATTAGCACATTGTGAAACAAAATGCCCATGCAGGCCTCAGAAAATAAACAAGTGTTGTGTGTGTGTTTAAAAGAAAGCTTCAAAGTAGGCTTAAAATTTTAGAAAAGTCCATGAATATGGGAAGGAGAATGCATGTCCTATTTATTGCTTTTGTAATAAAAGATGAATAAAATAGTTATAGCTCTATATAGGCCTGTGTAGTATACCTTTAACATGAAAATGGAAGGCCCATTTAAACTAATGCACTTTTAGCTTCAACTAAACATGGCAAAGTATTTTACCAGAAAAAAACTTTAAAAATGATATTAAAACCAATTGCCATAATTCATTATGGGACAAAATGATTTTCCCCATTCTACTGTCTACTATCATAAAGTCAAGAAGATTAGACATGCTTTATATTTTTTCATAATAGAAACAAATTAATATTAGGTAACATATTTATAGAAATGCTTCCTTAATCAACTTCTTCCAAACTCCTGCTAGTATTACTATTTTGACCTTCTCCCATGAGTCACTAAGGTTCTTAATGATATCTTTTCAGAAAGTTTTCAATTTACTTTGCCCAGATACATCAGAGGAGTCATTTTTAGTCAAATGTTTCAAATCCCATTTCAATTCCTGATCAAATCATTACACTGAGGATAAAAGTGTAATCTTTCTTTACATATATAATACCACATGGGAAAACAGGAAGACACTAACTCATGATTAAATATGGAATAACTGGACTGAGATATAAATAGTATATAATTTAGAGGAGATAAATCCTGGGCCTCATTAACTGAGTCAATATATGTAAAAAATGCAAAATGGAACACTAAGAATTTTGACATATACAGGCATACTTCATTTTGTTGTACTTCACTGCACTGCACTTCACAGATATTTTTAAAAAATTAAAGTTTTGTAGCAAACTTGAAAAAAAAATGTTTCCCTAAAAACATGGATGAGGTTAAAGTATATCTATATAATAGTTAGTCTTTAAAAAAAAATTAGTCAGAATCAAGCTCAAGCCTCCCTGGGTCTTTAGGTTGAAAAAGGCAAATAAAGTTAACATATGTTTATTTTTATGTATGTAAGTCATTTGTGGGACGGGGAAAGAGAGAAGTTTTTAGCAGCATTTTTCAGTGGTAAATAAATAAGATCCCTTTTATTAAAAAGCTTTGAAAATGATAAAGTTATAATTTACAAAAGGTGATTTAAATACTTCTCTATTTACTAATCTTAATAAAATGACATATATTCAATGGGGCCCTCATATGTTGGTGTAGCTATGAATATGTGAGTTTTCAAAAATCTAGTACTGTAAAAGGAAGGAAGGAATGAGGGAAGGAAGGAAGGAATGGAGAGGGAGGGAGGAGAGGGAGGGGTAAAAACAACCAAAAGTGATGTTCTAGAGGAAACTCTTAAAGGGCATTTTTCAGCAGCAGCTTTATTTCCAGCCATTTATCTTATACCACTTCCTTTCTTTGAATGCGACTTCTGATTCTGCTTTGTCTGAGGAATAGCAGCAAGTTGACTAAGGGCCTAAAGAATTTTAAAAAATAACAATAATAAGTCTGCAGTCTTGACAAAGAAAAATATTCTTTCTAATTCTGTCATGTGATTTCTAGGATCAGAATTTATGGAGGCCTGAACTTCCTGGCACTACCTGACATAACTGGCATTATTTGATCTTTCTAACCACAGCACCTGAAAGCTGAAAAGCATCAGTTAGGTAGAATTCACATGTATTTTTTTCTTCAATGAAATTCATTGTATGGTAGCATATGTTTAAGAGAACGTGTGAGTTTTATTGCAGGTCAGAAAGAATGGAGTTCTAATCCATGATTCACAAAGAAAAGAGCACAGCAAGACCAGGGCAAGTCTGCTGGGTTGGAGTTTGGAAGGTTACGATATGTAAACCACATGCTAGCCTGATATGTGTGTAACAATAGGCTAATAAAAATGAAAGCACTTGTGGCTAGGGCATAGTCTTTGTTTTAGGGTCCTTAATGCTTTATTTAGAAGTTGGTCCGATTCTTACAAGGCAAGAATGATTCTGAGAATGGATATGATCTGTTTTGAAGTGTATAAACCATTTGTGAACTCCAGGGGAATATTAAATATCTTTCCTTTGCCAAGAAGTTAATCAGTCAAGCACAGATCCTTATTCAACACGATTTATTGAACACCTGCCATATTAGAAGCACTGTAGCAAGCCAGGTGGTGGACTGAAATGGCAACACTGCCCTCAAGGTGCTTATAATCAGAAGAAAATAAAGAGGATGGCAACCAACACTTACACAGGCCTTCAGCTTACAAGGATATTTCTCATCTATTGACAGATGGTTGAAGCCTGATAACTGACATGCAACAACACACAAAACAGATTTGTATATAGGATCAGGTTTGGTATTTGCGGTGCACATGTCTAAGCATGTGAACATGTTTGAGGGAACCATTTCTCTTTAGTCTGAAATAGCTTAGGGAAGAAGTGAAATTGAAACAAGTTTCTGAAGGAATGGTAGGAAACAGGCAAGAGGCTTTGTAATTATGAAACAAAATACTGAATGATGTGTGTTTGGAAAATGAAAACTGTCAAATTGTAGTAATCAAGTAAATAATGGTTAGCTTCCCAATTCAGAGCATTAGCTTGATTTTAAAACTAATTGGGATGGTTATTCATAGAAAAATTACATTTAGGAACATCCATAAATCCGTATTACCATCTCACCTTCAGAAAAAAAGATATACCTTTCTTATATCATCCCAGTTTTGCCAAATTAGAATGACTCTGTAGTAAATCTGAGGTATTTTTAAAAATCTGTTTTAAAACTAATTTTACACTGAGAAAGTCTACAAGGTTGTAAACAGAGTCATTGTTTGTTTGTTTGTTTTTTGTTTTTGTGGGTTTTTTTTATGAGATACCAGGGCCTGGGATTGAGTCCAGGACCTTGTATGCAAGAAGCCGGCACTCAGCCACTGAACCACATTGGAGCCCCTGAGTTGATTTTTTCTTTTGTTTGCTTGTTGTTTGTTTTGTTTTTGTTTTTAGGAGGCATCGGGTACCGAACCTGGGACCTCTCATGTTGGAAGCAGTCGCTCAACCGTTTGAACCACATCTGCTCCCCAGAATCATTTTAAACAAAGTGTTCAGCGATTCTCTTTGACCAAATGAACATTTTAATGCAATCTCAGTCTAACAAGTTTCATTCGTCTTTCTTTTCAAAATGGAATGTCAAGAAGTTCCAGTCTCTCTCTCTCTTTCTTTTTTAGAGTTGAATATACAAAACAAAAAACAAGAAAAATTAAAAAATAATTGAGTGGTTGTAACTTGACACATTGTTTTAACTAGCTTTATTGTTATAGTCTTTTAGATCTAAGGATTTTGTTTCTTTTAAATATGTATTTATGGTTGTGACATACAAATAACTAAGTGAAAGTGTTGCATGATCAATCCTTTGGAGTACCAGCTTTAAATCCAGTCAGTCCAAGATCTGAAATTCAGTTTCACTTGTTACTAGTTCTGGACCCTGGCAGAGTTAACCTACCCTCCATAGTTGCTATTTTAAATGAGATTTCATATGGAAAGCAGCCTACAGAGAGCAAACACCCCAAATGACTCATCCTTTTCTTTCCATTTTCTTCTTGAATTTAGTTACAGTCTAAGCCCAAGTACAAATAGACTGAAGTCTAAAATAACTAACAATAATAAAAACAAAAGCTTGCATTCACTCAGCACTTTACAGTTTACATTTTTGAATAAATGTAAAGGTTTATTATTTTAATCAGGGTGGATAGAGCAACTATTACTATGGCACTTACACAGATTATTCCAAAACTCGAAGAGGTTTTCATGAGATGTAGATCACAAACTTAATGAATGTTATAGTTAGATTGACATCCAGATGTCTTCACACTAAGAGGAGGGCTCCCTACCATTCTATACTGCTGTCAACAGAGGGGTGGGATTAGGGAGAGCAAGAGGAGTAGATGAAGGGCATATTCTTGCTAGAAGATAAGATAGAGTGGCAGAACAAGCCAATGCTAATCTTTACCTGTCAAGATAGAAGAAAAAAATTTCAGCATCTGCTTTTTTAAAAAAATGCAAGTGCTTGAGATAGAATTAGAAATAGAATCATATTTAAGCAAACAAATATCAAGAACTAGGGGCTTAAGGAATGATCAGATTTAATTTTGGTAGAAAATAGCAAAACAGTAGGTTTGTATGTCCTTTCAGAAGGGGTAGAACAGATCTCTCTTCATTAATGCAGAAGGTTTTAATATTTTTGTTCTCAGAGCACACTTTCAAAAAAAATTTTTTTTGGTTTATTTGTTGAATTAATGATATCTTCAAATATTTCAAATTTAACAGACATGAGTGGATAAAGAAAGAAGTTTCCT
>JAQZBX010068971.1:0-15657 GCA_029593785.1 Cabassous unicinctus | reverse complement strand
AAATAAATAAATAAATCTTAAAAAAAAAAAAAGAAGTCATAGAGAAGTAACATGGGAGGCCTCTGAGAACAGTATCAAGGCCATGGAAACACAAGAGGTGACCCAAAAATTAATCATTTCAACATGTAATTTTTACAATGTAGATTGACTATCATTAAACTACCAATGCAGTAAATATGAAATAGTTTAAATGTCTATTGGTGAAATTAATGAGATCCCTGAGTTTCATGCCTGTCTACTTATTAGTTATCTATTGCTGTAGAATCACTTACCCCAAAACTTAGCAACTTAAAATGTCAAACATTTATTTATCATCTTGCACAGTTACCAAGGATCAGGAATCCAGGAGCAGCTTAGCTAGGTTGTTCTGGCTCAGGGTCTCTCATGAGGTTGTGGTCAGTGTGTCAGGGGGGCTGCATCATCTGAAGGCTTGACTGGAGCTGGAGGATATGCTTCCAATAAGGCTCACTCATATGGCTGCTGGCTGGAGGCCTCAGTTCCTTGCCACTGGGCTGCTTCGAAAGGCTGCCTCAAGACATGGCAGGTGGTTTCCCCCAGAGTGAGTGATCCAGGAGGGAGTGAGAGAACAGGAAACCTCTAACCTCAGAAGTGACATGCCATCACTTCTGCTATATTCTTTTGGTCACACAGACCAACCCTGGTTATGATATGGGAAGGGACTATACAAAAACGTGAGAACCAGAAGATGGGAATCTTTGAGGGGCCATCTTGGAGACTGGCTACCTCACCCACCAATTTGATAATATTTGGTTCTAAATGAAAGAGAATCTCAAATCTCCTCTGGTACATATTTGCATTTGATACTACAAATGCAAACTGCAATAAGAATGTAGTATTGGTAAGTCAAATACCATTAGCTGATTGCTGGCAGTAATATTTTTCTGAAAGGGGTACAAATCTTGGTAAAATTCTCAAGAAAATGAAGTACAACATTCTCCCAATTTGCACAGCAATAGTTGCGTGTGTAAAGAAATTAGTGTATATTAAAATAGTGCAAACATGCTGTGTTTATATGTAAAATATAATTCAGTTCTAGATTTAGATCATTGCCAGGAGGTTTTTCACCCCCATGAATGTCTGGTAGGACATTTGAAAGACTGCCTCACTGCGGCTGGCCATCCTGCACATTGCAGAACACCTAGCATCACTGCCCACCTCCTATATGCCTGTAGTCAGGAGTGATATTCAAAATACTCAACAACTAGGGCAGCAAGGACTTACCAACCAACCAGAATGGATGCCAGCCAGCGCAGGATAATGGTGCAAATCGGCTAAATATAAGATCTGCCAGTAGCATCCCTTTAATCAATGTGTCAAAAGAATCCTCCACAAATTTCCAAAATCTCTTGGGGTGGGGAGCAGTAACACCTCCACTGAGGACCAATGACTTGCCATTCAGGACCCCACCCCCACACCCTGCTGCAACCAGCATTTCATGTTCATCTTCTCTAAGGTTTACAACAACCCTGAATGTTGGGTCTGATTATACTCATTTGACAGATGGGGAAACTGAAACTCAGGAAGGTCACACTTCTAATGAGAGGCAAGACCTAGGTGTGAATGAAGACCTGCCTAGGTCTTAATTCCCTTTAGACTCCATCACGTTCATTGGATCATGCTCATTGATATTAGGTGCAGTCAGAGAGGAAGGGGCCTCATGGGAAATCAAGGACAAGAATGACAGTCCAACCATAAAACACACTGAATCCAGGTGGCCCCAGGAACCTCAGTTTATGGAGTTCTTGGACCTTCACTCCAGAGGACTGTCAGTGAGATCTGTTTCCGTTTCCTCTCTGCCAACAGCATAGAGTAGTGTGTGGGTAAGAACAGGGATCCGGAATCAGATCAACCACAGACTGCCAGGGTTCAAATCCCAGCTCTGCTGCTTTCTAGCTGTGTGGCCCAAGACAAGTCACTTAATCTGCCTGTGCCTACCTGTCTGTGCCATAGGGTTGCTGTGAGAATTAAATCAGTGAATGCAAGGAAAGTGTTCAACAAGTGTGAGCTATTGTTACCTTCTCGGTACCCCATATTTCCTTAATGCCTCCTTATTTTCCCATCTCTCCTTCCTGATTCCTGGTAACTTCAGTCTGCATTTGCCCTATCTATGCCTCGTGGTCTCTGTGTAAACTTGCCCTGATGTTTGCACTCCCATTTATTTCATTTGCAAGCTGTTTAATTCTGATTACCTTGAACACATACAAAATATCACACAGGTTTAACAAAGAATGGTGTAGAGCTATATATGCTGATTTGGAAGGAACCTGAAGATATATTAATAGGTGAAGAAAAAGGTACAGAAGCATGTGTATAGTCTGCTCCCATTTGTGTTTGTGTTTTGAGAGGTCATGTGTTTGTGTGTGAGTGTGTGTGTGGTCTTAGCTTGCCAGGGCTACTGTAACAAAGTACCACACACTGGCTGGCTCAAACAACAGGAATTTATTGTCTGACAGTTTTGGAGGTTGGAAGTCCAAAATCATGCTTTCTCTAAAGCCTGTAGCGTTCTACTGGTGGCTTGCCAGCAATCTATAACTCAATCTCTGCCTCCGTCACGTGGCCATGTGTCACCTTCCATCTCCTCCTGATGCTGCATCCAAATTTTCTCTGCTTGTAAGGATGCCAATGACATTGGGTTCAGGTCCACCCTGATTCACTTAGGCCTCACCTCATCTTTGAAGATGCTGTTGACAAATGAGTTTACCTCCACAGGAACAGGTGCTGGGACTTGAACATGTCTTGGTGGGGACCAACATTCAATCCAAAACATATATATGATTTTTGGCAGGATATACAAGAAACTGTTGATGGTGACTGTCAATGGTAAGTGGGTCCACCTGCTCTCTTTTCTCCTGCCTCATGATCTGTGGGCAAGATGACATATAATCACCTGCTGCTTTAAAAGAGTAAGTTTTGCATGTATAGTTAAAGACCACATTCTCTCATCCTTTCTACAAGATGTACATTTGCCTGTATCTAGCTTTTCTCCGCATTGTGGATTTGAGCTTATTCAACAGCCTCCAGTTTGGTATGAGTAGCTATTTGTTATACTGTTGTAGCAGATGGGCCAGGAAATACAGACAAAGGTTTTTGTTGTTTTTTTCCCCAGAAGTTTGTATGTAATGATCAATTTTTGTTATAGATGTAAAAATAATTTAAATTCTTAAAATATTGGCAGTCATTTTTATGCTTAATACAATTGAGAGCAACTCCCTTACTTATTTTCTTCCAAAGAATATTTCTTGCCTGTGAAAAGCCAGCAATCAACCTACCAAATTTAGGAGTAGTCCCCCCGGTGGCTGAATTAAGCAGCAGAGGGATTTCTTAGAGGACACTAGGCAGCCCTTTGGAAGAGCTGGAGAAAGCAACTCAGGACTCTTTCCAGGAACAATGCCTAAAACCACACTGAAGAACAGGCCTGAGGAATAAAATACCGCCTCCACTGTGGCCGACATTATACACTCCATGCCATCCAGGAACTTGACTGCCACTGCCACTGATGCTGCTTCTGTGCCAGGAAGTGTCATCCACCGCCTTCCTAAACTGGCAAAGTGAGGCCTCCCCCGGGAGCCAAAGCATTTCCTCCCGTGCCTCGTTCTGAACCCTGCGTCACCGAAGACCAGTTTTGCTGGCAGAGCCTGGGGTCATGTGCCAATTCCCAAGGTGAAAAGGAGGAAGAAACTGGCATTTCTGACTTCTGTGTTGGGGAAGCCAGCACTAAACATTGGGATTTCCTAAATCTGGGCCATTTGAAAGAAGAAAGGCAGCCAAAATGCAACATATGCCCACTATACCATGTAAACAAAGCTCACTGAGAATCTGAGCCAGCTGGGCAAATCATGGTGTAAACTGTGCCTGGATGGAAAACTGAGAGCACAGGGCGATGGAACTAGGTTCAACCACAGAGGTGAGACCTCACTGAGGGGAGAAACCCAGCCAAAAATGTCAAAGCAGAGTCGTCACTGGATCATACACTGCTCACTGGGAGTTCAAGAGCACAGATGTCTTCTCTACCTTTGGATGCCAGGTTGACCCTCCCCCCATAATTGTGAGTGGGCCTCTCTCGTATCAATGGAAGCCTTGTTGGGTTTATTCCAATGCATTTGTTCTGCTGAGACCTTTGGGTATAGTCCATGATGTCTCTTAAGGGGAGGTGGGGGACCCTGGCACACATCCGTCATCTGGGGATGAAGTGGGTTCTTCTTTGAAATGGAATCCCTGACTCCCTCAGCCTTATTTTCCTGGGTCTGGATTTGGAGGAGGGGAGGTATGCTTTGGTTACTGAAGGGCTCTCCCAGGGATGGGAGACTGGTGGGCTCTGTCGTTGCACAGAAGGCAGGGAGCTGGGATCAGAGGCAAACTGGAGAGAGGCACTAGCCAAGTTATCCCATCCTCGGGATATTCCATTGGAGGAGAAGTTGTGTTTGGATGTTCCAGTCTGGTCTCAGCTGGGCAAGAGGGATTGTGACATTTGTGGGCCTGCCCTTAAGCCAAGGAAGAGGAAGGCCAGCGTCCCTGCCTGGGCCAGGGAGGCGGTGGAGCAGTAATACTAAGCAAAGCGATTGCCCGAGGGCTACATTTGGAGCTGAGGGTCCACTTGCCCCACCTTACTTACGGACTGCAGAGAATCCAGATGGTGGAATGGTGAGCTCCCTTTCAGGAATTCAATTGTACGTTGAACAAACCTGAGGACTGTCAAAAGGGAAAGGCAATACCCCTAGGAACCTGCAAACTAGCACAAGCCGTGTGTCCCTGGTGAGGTGTCGGGAATGTACCAAAAGGTGGCGGAGGCCCTGTGATGGGGAACAGGTAAGTATGTCAGGAAATAGTAGGGCCCTGACCACAGAGGCCAGGTAAGAGATGCTTCCATCGCTGACGGGTACCTATCCCCAAGAGCAGGGCTGTGTCCTGGGGGTACAATGAAGAAGAACTGGAAGAGTAATGCAGCTGTTCTCCCAAGGAACTTGAACTTTAGTCCTGAGGTCCCAGAGAAGATATCGAGGCCCAGACTCAGGCACCCAGAATGAGGGCAAAACCAGATTCCCACAGCTAGGGTGTGAGGCCAGATTACTTAACCCAAGGGCTGGTCCTATCGTTTAAGGAATGGGGTGAAGAGAAAGGAGAAGTGCCTATTCATGAGTGAGTTCAGAAACCGAAATAAATTACCACTACACTTGAAAAGCTCACAAAGACCAACTTAGGAGGTGAAGCACTAGTAGAAAAAGGTCAACATGGCTCATAAGAGAGATATGTGTAGGTCAATTTCCAATTCAACAATCTCTGACACACTGGCCAAAATACTTTCTCTTGCCTAGAATTTGGTTACTTAAATAAGCAAATCTTTTACCTACATGAATTTTCCTTCTGTTAACTAGAATCTACTTCAAAGTCAGCTTTGATATCACCAATCACAAAGATAAAAAGCATTTAGGTAGTCAGCCAAGAATATGTGTATTGTTACTATTAGTTGTTTACACAACAATGGACCACTGAAAAATCATTAAAATAACTTTATTGATATCTACAACATTTACAAACACAGTGCCCTGTGCTGAAATGAAGAATTTACTGGAATTTTCTGGTACCTTCACCGTCCCAGGATCCACTATTGAAAAATATTTCATTCACATATGTTGCTGCAATGCAATTAGGTATGTGACATTGAATTCCCATTTTCTTACAAGATTCACAGAATCACAACCTTCTAAAAAGTTTCAGAACTATAAATCTTATTGTAA
Source organism: Cabassous unicinctus (assembly GCA_029593785.1). Taxonomy (NCBI): domain Eukaryota; kingdom Metazoa; phylum Chordata; class Mammalia; order Cingulata; family Chlamyphoridae; genus Cabassous; species Cabassous unicinctus. Next base: position 9,901 of record JAQZBX010068971.1, on the reverse strand, counting down.
AGCTATATTTCATGCAGTTCAGAATTTTGTTTAGAGTAATACAATCATTGTAGAAGCTGGGTGATAACTTACTCAATAGAATAGTGTGTTATAACAATTATTACCGCACCATCTAAGCAGAAAGGCCTGGCATTTCCTTTTGAAGATGTACATTTATTTGTTGTTTAAATTATCACACACATTTCAAAATAACTTGTTCTCCCAAAATCAGAATGGCAAGTGCCACACTTCTATCTATAACACAGCGCTCTAGATCAAATATGGAAACAAACCTGTTTTTTCAACCACCTTTCACATCCTTCTTTTTTTTTTTAAAGATTTATTTATTTTTTATTTATTTATCCCCCCCTTGCCGCTTGTGTTGCTGTGTCCATTCGCTGCATGTCTTCTCTGTGTCTGCTTATCTCCCCCTTGCTGTGAGGTCTTGCCGCATCAGCCCATGGCGCCACGCGAGCCGGCCTGCCCTCACAAGGAGGCCCAGGGAAGCGAACCCGGGGCCTCTCATATGGTAAACGGGTGCTCTATCCATTGCGCCACACCCGCTTCCTGCCGTGAGGTTGCTGCATCAGCCCACCGCACCGCTCAGGCCGGCGTGCCCTCACAAGGAGGCCTCGGGAAGCGAACCCGGGCCTCCCATATGGTAAATGGGGGCTCTATCCATTGAGCCATACCCGCTTCCCCACATCCTTCTAATAGCCCAATTCTTATGCCAAAATGTCACCTAAACCCCAAAAACACAGATTTTCTGAAAGCGGATGAGATACAACCATCTCATGAATGTCAATCTCTTGTCATTTGCCAAGAATATAAATTGGCACAAAATTACCACATCTTGTCTGTTTATTAAAGGTTCTTAATACAGGAAATTAAGTCTCTAAAACAGGACATAAGGATTTTCAAATGGCTGAAAAAGCCTCTGTGGAGTCTGATGGGGAGGCTTAAGAAAAATTTACGGAAACCTAAAACTTCAATCTCTGATTAGAGATGAAGCCAGGAGTAAAATCTTAAATTCTTACTGAGCCCAGGGATTTTTTTCACCTCTGAAAAGTCAGAAAATACACTCAAACCCTTGAAGAGTGGACACTGGAGTCCATTTCTAGAATTACACTCAAACCCTTGAAGAGTGGACACTGGAGTCCATTTCTAGAATGGGAAAATCAGCTGGCTTGGCTGGTCCATTACAGCAGTCAATGAATCAAGAGGCAGGACAGGAAGTAGAACCATGCTGCTGTTTCCATTCAGTGCCCGCAGAAGAAGGCCTTTACAGAAGGAGAGCGCAGTGACTCCACTGCACCAGTTTCCGTCTTCCTTTCCACCCACATCGACAGCGCCCCAGACGTTTCAGCACAGGTCTAAGCCTTAATAACCTCAGAAGCATAAATGTTGCAAATTTACAAAAGACATCGTTTAAAAGGTTAGCCGTTTAAAATTCATTTTACTTTAGTTTTGTGACTTTTGAATGATACATTTTTAGTTAAGTACCTATGTTTGAAGACAGCAGACAGGAACCGTTTTTAAGGTACTAGAGCTTGAAACTGCACTTGGACTTTTGGGGCACCTTGTATAGTTCTCAAGCCTGAGTACCTGTCCTCGCTTGCGTCAGCTGATGACTAGCACTTAAACTCTGAAATGGATTAAACTGCTTTCTTTAAAAGTCATTTAAAAAAAAATCATTTATATTCTCTTCTTCCTATACCATCAGAGTAAAGTTGGTTGAAAATTTCTCTGACTCCGTTATTTACAGCTTTCTCACTTTGACATCACTGGGGATGTAATTAGTTTAGTGAAAAGTATGGGAGACAGTTCTTAAATTCTTGTGTCAGAGCAATAAATCTCATCATCTACGTTTGATGTCAGTGCAACCGAAAATAATTTGGGGCAGTTTTGTGATTGTGAAATGGTTATATTTTAACAAATCTCCACAGATTCTTCAAATTCAAAAAACCTGTCTTGATTTCAGGCATTTCCTCCCCTTCTGCATGATCAGTATTATGTGGATTTTTACCTGCGACTTCTTTTGTTACAAGAGTCTCGTATATTTTCTGGGTTCTGACAATTTCTTTCTGTGCATCAAAATGGACTTTTTGCCTGGTCAGGAGGGGAACAATTAAATTAAAATCATTAATTCGCTTGTTTAGTTGTTTGATGTTTTCCTGAAACTGTTCACAGATTTGGTTCCACTGCTTCTGTTCGGTTGGTGTCATTGGATTCCCAAGTTTTTTCCGCGACACTAAAATTTCCTGTCTCAGTTGCTCAACAGTCTCCTTGATTTCCTTTTGCATTAGGATCCATTCTGGTTGGTAGCCATTATCTATCAATATCCTGTTCAGGTTGTGCGTCATGGGATCAATATATGAACAGCCAGAAAATTTTTTTAGAGGTTTTCCTTTTCCACTGAGGTTGTCAAAGTCTCCTTTTGCCATTGATTCCTGAATGAGATCTTCCACTAACCGCTCCATTGCTTGAGTTATCTTTTGGTTTTTGCTCTGTCTCACATCTTTAGCAATTATGCTATTAGCAAAATACTGGCTTTGTAGCTTCTGCTTTTGATATTCCATCACTTGCTCAGTCGCACGGTCTGCTCTAAATTGCTTATATTGCTTCTCTCGTTGACTCGGAGGCCCAAAACCAATACCTTCAAAACTTAAATAATGCCGATGTTGGGGTGTTTTATATTTGAATTTTTCTTCTTCCTCTTCTTCAACTTTATTCTGCCTGGCATTTGTTTGTTCTAGCACATGGGAAAGCACCTTCCTATAAGCTTCTTCAATCCTTATAAATGTTGTAGAATCAGCTGTATTAGAGCCACTATCTGGATGGTATTGCTTGGCCAGATAACGAAAAGATTCTCTGACGTCATCCGCAGAGCATCCTTCATCAAGATTCAGCAGCCTGTAATATTCTGTGATATTTTTGGATTTATGAGTCGACATCATTCTATTCCTAATTACACCAAGGTATGGAAGCATTTTCATTCGATTAGGAATCATTGAAACATTTATCCGATGAGATCTTAAGATTTGAGCCATCATCAGGCACACTGTGTTCATTATTATACCCAGAATTTTTCCTAGCAATGATCTATAAAACAACAACAAACATAGGTTGAAGAAAACAGTATTATCACTTAATTTCATAATCTCAGCAATAAGGAAAATAGGTTTGAAATTACAAATACTGTAAAAGGCAGTTCTTTCGAATGCTTCTGCCAAAATTCTTATAGCTATTTTATATTTCAGTGATTTTAGCAGAGAAATGGAAGTTGGTGATGTCTAGCATCAATACATTGTTGTATAATCTGGATTCTACTCCTCACTAACTACAGAATTTTAGAGCTGGAAAATTCTTAGAGATGAGATCCAATCCAATCTTCTCATTTATTAATGCAAAGATGTAGGTCCAGAGGATTAAGCAATATAAGCAGGTCACTTAGCAAAACAATTAGGATTAAGACATTTTGTCTATATCTCCAGCAGATTATAAACTTCATCAGCACCACTGTTTCTTTGGTTAATGTATCATGATTTTCATCTTCTCAAGGAGTCTTCCCATGAGAAGAGTTACACGTATGAAACAGTACATTCCAAAGTATGTACCTAGTCTGAGACTAAAAATAATAGAATCACTGCCTTTTTTTTTTTTTTTTTTTAAGAGGTACCTGGGATTGAACCTGGGACCTTGTACATGTGAAGCAGGCTCTCAACCAACTGAGCAACACCTGCTCCAAAAACATGTGCTCATCAATTTTAACAAATGTACCCACACTAATTAAGGATGTTGTTAATGTGGGAACGTGTGGGAGGGCAGGGAGTGGGGCATATGGGAAGCCTTATATTTTTTATGTAACATTTATGTGATCTAAAGCTTCTTTAAAAATAAAAAATAAAATTAATTAAAAAATAAAAATAATAGACTCAAGTGTCCAAAAGACTTTAAGCTTTATAGCTCGTTCCGAAGGCGTTATCTGCTAGATGCCAGGAAAACCAAGAAGAAAAGTGAGCCCTCCCAAAACATTAGCTGTTATTTTAAACACTCATGACCTAGTAGAAGAGACAGACTTAAACACAGTCAATGCCAATATAATGCTGGAAGCGGTTTAATTGGAAGTGGGGTTTTGACATAAACACCCTAAAACTGAGCTCCTGGGGAAGCACAATTTTCTGGAAAATTGGGGTCAACTGCTTTACAGCTGGCTGGGATGGGGTCGCGAAGCCTCCAGGGGCCTCTGGTTGGGCGTGGTCAGTCCCGCCCAGGAAACGCCCCGCCCCCTACTCACCTTCACAGTCCCGGGGAAGGGGCTCGGCGGTTCCCACAGCCATGCTGCACCTTTGAGCATGCGTTCTCGACGCCCCTTCACTCCCCAGGCGTCTCCGCTGCGGCCGCAGACCTGGGTCGGAGCTGGACGAGACCATCTAACCGCTTTACATCGAGGGGTTCTCAGGGGGTGCGAGGGCAGAATCGAACTTGATAGGAACAAGTTACCTGCCTTACCAATGAGACCTAAAATCTTCCTTGAAACAAACTCTACTCCGGAGGACAGAGGCAGGGTACCTCTGGAGGCTGTGACCCGCCGGGAGCGGCCTGCTGCGCCTCTGCCTCCACCCCGGGCGGGAGGTGGTTTGGCCCATTGGGATTCTGGGGGTTGTAGTGCCTCGCACAGCGCGCGAGGTCGCGCGGGGGCGGAACAAGAAGTGGATAGAGGTGACTGGAGAGAGCGGAGGGCACGGGTTTGGGACCCTTCAGCTCTGCGGTTTGCAGGGCGACGAAAACGTGCTTTGGGGACGGGAGGACTAGGTCGCTTCAGTGCTAGGGACTGAAAGCCTCTGCCGGGTTTGCAGGCGAGGACACCTGCGCAGCGACGGGGACGCCCGAGGTCGCTAAGCTCCAGCCGGCCCGGGCTGGAGGCCTGGTCTTCCGATAACTCAGCCAATACTTAGTGAATCGTGCCAGGTCAGAGAACAAACTCAGAATAGGGGTTTCCTGGCCGCCATGGGACTCTAGATTTCCTGGCTGTCGGTTTTAACGTTTACCCCGCGCTGTACGAGGAGTTGGTTTTAAAGAAAAAAGGGGGTGGGGGAGAAAAAGTTCGAGGTTTAGGAAGTCAGACGTGGGTTGAAAATTCTGTTTTTTCCGCTTGCTGGGTACCTTAGGCAAAGTACTTCTGTTTATCTGTAAAATGAGGGTATCAATAAATAGTAAACGTGTATTCAGTACTTAACTATTTGCCCAGGTACTGTGCTAAGTGCTTGATATATATTTTCAACACCCATAAGAGATAAGTGCTTTTATTTTCCCCACTTTATATATGATGAAATAATAATTGCATATAACTCACTGAGTAGTTGTGAGAGTTACACTTGGCACAGTGCCTCTGCCTTGCACAAAGAGCACTCAAATGTTTTTGTTCCAACTATGTGTCCTAAATGGAGCATTTCTAAAATTTTAAGTTATAGAATATATTAAATATAATTATTACCTTCTATGTAGGGGCACAGAAAAGGATATAAAGGATTAAAGAGGGCTTTGGTTATAAGCAAACAATAAACATAAGATAACTCCTGTGTTAAAGAAAATAGTGTTTCTACAAGCATTAACTTCTAGTCAACATGTTAAACACATCATTGTTTAAAAGAAAACAAAACACTCGTTTGTATAGCACTTGGCATTTTACAAAGCACTCAAAACAAATCTTATTCTAATGTTTGCATTTTATAAATTATCAAACTTGTTCCTAGTAAAATGACTTGGTTAAGTTGGTAAGTTTAATATTAGGGCTAGAATTCTCTCTAAAACCATTTCTCTTTTCAGATTACCAATTTTGTAGGATGACTCTACATGTAGGTAAATTGGAATAAACTAAGTTAGGCATAAGGAACACTTTCAGCTGCAAAGTGAAACCAGCCTGCACTGATTTGGGGGATTATTTTTCTCACATAAGAAATGTGGAGGTAGGCAGTTGCTGGATTTGGTTAAGCTGCCAAGAGTTGCCAGGGGAGTGCATGTAGCTCAAGTGGTTGAGCGCCTGCTTCCCATATACTAGGTCCTGGGTTCAATCACCAGTACCTCCTAAAAAACAAACAACCAACCAAAAAAACCCCACTTGCTTTACCATTCTCTGTCCACAGTACTGTTAACAGTTAATTCAGAATTCACGTAGATACAATAAAATGATCTACAGATCCGTATTCCAGTTTTCCAATGTCACCATTTGTCCTAATGTCCTTCAGAGAAACCCAGGGACTTTTAAAATATAAATATTTTTAATTAACCCATAAATAAATCAGACCAAATGAGAGATAAGTCAAAGCATTCTTGTGCAGTTTAGTTATGGGCAGAAAGAGTCCACAATGTTTAAATGAGTCTTTTCCTTTTAAAAAAAAGTGGCCATATACCCTGTAGTTGGCAGTCATAAGTTCTAGTGGTTATAAAAATGTTTAAAAGATCAAACTTAGAACCACTCAGATTTGCTAGCATTTTTAATGTGATTATGTCTCCTTGCTTAATTCGAATCTGTAGACTTTTTTTTTAAAAAAGGATTCCAAGACTTTTTCAACCATTTGAACCATTTTGGAGGTTACATGATTAAAATCAACAATCTTGGGCCTCAGCTTATCATTTTTTACATCATTATCTTGAGTTTATCAGTGGGAATGTAGTATAATCTTATTCATGAAGACTAATCTTAAATGAAAGCATGTTGGATGATCTGTATGTGACGTTTCCTAGTTGAGAACATCTTTTTCATGATTCTGTGCTCACACAATAAAGTTGGGCATTCTGAAACACATTTCCCCATAAACAGTTGGCACATATTTAGTTAGCAAACCAAATCCTAATCATGCATTGTGTTGCCGAGTGGGTAGAAAAATAGATCTGATGCTGTTTTTTTCTTTTTTTAAAGTTACTACAAAACAATTTCCTTATTTTATAGTCATTAAATACTGAGCAACTGCAAGAAGCATGGCACAGCAAAAAGCAATCCCTTTTCTCCTTTATGTACTCCCTAATGTCTTGTGATTTCACCCTTTGATTAAAGCAGGGGTTCTTAACCAGGGGTCCGTGTAAAGATTTCAGGGGTCTGTGAGCTTGAATTGAAAAAAATCAACTTAGTATCTTTATTTTCTCTGACCACTAACTGGAATCTAGCATTTCCTTCACTTATGAATGTATGCAATAAATTACAGTCATATTCGTTTCATATCACATTGCAGTTGTTGCATATATTGAAAAATCACTTACACTCATCCATACTTCGAAATTACGGATGTTAGTTGTTAGAGCTGACGCTAGTTGAGTGTCATAAAACTATCTGCTGTTAAATTCTGAGAAAGAGTCTGTGGTTTTCATCTTTCTGGCAGAGGGATCTGTGGAACAAAAAAGGTTAAGAACCCCTAGATTAAAGGAAATGAGGCCTCTGTTTTAAATCCATTTGTGTTTTCTTTCCCCACCCCCTGCCCCCAGTACTGCTTCCATGATAACTGCAGAGAAGGTGACTGTTTCCAATAAATTGTAATGCCACAGTAACCAAAATCCAACCTGCCTGCAGACTGGCTCATGGCTCTTTCTGCATCCTAAAACCATACATCATCAAAGGAAGTTTTCAAATGCTTTCTTCTGGAGCTACATTCTTAGAACTGCCGTGAATTTGCTTTCCTCTCTGGCTCCCCATCTCAATTCCTTTTTTAATCTGTGTGTTCAAGAAGAGTTTGATAAAGAGAATCTTAACTTTAAAAGAAAGGAAGATGAATTTAAGTAGTTCAAGAATACTCTAGGGAAGCAGATGTGGCTCAAGCGATTGGGTTTCTGCCTAGCACATGGAAGGTCCCAGGTTCGGTTCCCGGTGCCTCCTGGAGAAGGCTAGCTGGCATGGTGAGCTGACGCAACAAGGTGACGCAACAAAAGAGACACAAAGAGGAAAGACAATGAGAGATACAACAAAGCAGGGAGCTGAGGTGGCTCAAGCGATTGAGCGATTGAGCGCCTCTCTCCCACATGGGAGGTCCCAGGTTCGGTTCCTGGTGCCTCCTAAAGAGAAGACAAGCAGACACAGAGAGCAGACAGCAATTGGACACAGCAGACAGCGACTGCAATCAATGAGGAGGGGGGAATAAATGAATAAAATAAATCTGTAAAAAAAAAAAAATACTCTAAAGCCAATGTGGATTGGGAAGAGGTCTGATGGAAGAGAGAAGATTCAAACTCATGGGGGTATCGCCCTCTCCCTCTGGCAGTTTGGCAGTTTGATATAGTTATGAATTCCAAAAATAGATATTGGATTATCCTTGTAAACTGGTCTGTTAATCTGGGCATGATTAAGTTATGATTAGGGTGTTGACTGGGCCATGTCAGTAGGGCATTGAGCCCCACCCCTTGGTGGGTGGGGAATCAAATATAAAAGGCATGGCAAAGGACGGAGTTGCAGTAGTTTTGATGCTGGAACCCCGGGAGGCAGGCAGACGGAGGAGTTTGGTAGTGAGGAAGGAGAAAAGGCCCCAGGATAGAGACAAGCCATTCGCCTGATAGTCTACAGCTGGCCTTGTGGAGGAACCAGGCGCTGAGCCCAGAAAGAAACAGAGCCCCGGGAAGAGAGGAACCCAAGAAGCCTGAACCCTGGCAAACGTCAGCAGCTGCCTTGCTCCAACACATGGCAATGGACTTTGGTGAGGGAAGAAATTTATGCTTTATGGCCTGGTAACTAAGCTTCTACCCCAAATAAGTACCCTTTATAAAGACCAACCAATTTCTGGTATTTTGCATCAGCACCCTTTTGGCTGACTAATACACCTTCCTTCCCAGCTTCCCTGAGTTGGTTTGGTAAGGTCCACATAGGATTTCTGGTTCTTGCTGATAGTATACTGCCCTCCACCACCCACCACTGTCTTAATTTTCATTTCTAGCTTTGAATTAACTTGAGGATTTATTGTCACATGAGCCTGAATTCTCTGAATTTGACAGGTGCTGACCTACAACACTTCTGTTCTTTGAAATTATGAATAATGTACATACCTCCCTCTAATTGCAGGTGGTGAGTAGGGAAAGCAAGTACACAGTTGCCTGGGACTCAAGATTTGAACCAATAGCAACTCAGATCACATTGACCCAGCCTGTTTATTGAAATCACTGCTTTACAGCACAACTACTCTACACTTCACTCACCCTTCAAATTGTTTTGATAAGTTAAAAAGAGCAGGACCTAGAGGGTTTGCTTCCTTTCTCTCGTTGCTCACCAATTTTGTCAAAGGTTCTAGCAGCAAAACTCCAAATACGTTAAAACCATTCCACAGGAAGTGGATGTAGCTCAAGTGATTGAGCTTCCACCTACCACATGGGAAGTCTGTGGTACCTCCTAAAGAAGACAACGAGCTGGCGTGATGGGCAGGCACGGCCAGCTGACACAACAAGATGATGCAACAAGAGACACAAGGGAAAAAACATAATGAGAGACACAACAAAGCAGGGAGCAGAGGTTCCCGGTGCCTCCTAAAGAAGTCAAGCAAGACAGCGAGCTGACACAATGGGCAGGTGTGGCAAGCTGACGCAAGAAGATGGCACAACAAGAGACACAGGAGGAAAAGCATAATGAGAGACACAGCAAAGTAGAGAATAGAGGTGGCTCAAGTGATTAGGTGCCTCCTTCCCACATTAGAGATCCCGGGTTCAGTTCCCGGTGCCTCCTAAAGAAACAAGACGAACAGACACAGCAAGCGCAAACAATGAGGGGGTGGGGAGAAGTAAATAAATAAATCTTTAAAAAACAACAACAAAAAGCCATTCCATGTCTCTATTTGCTAGATAACTGTCCAAGAGGCTTTAGCAGAGAGACTGTTTTAAAATAAATCCAAGTTCAGAGACAGCTTTGTAATGAGATGCTGTGGTGCTTTGGTTTAAAAAGTCTACCACC
>JAQZBX010068970.1:0-15657 GCA_029593785.1 Cabassous unicinctus | reverse complement strand
TCTGTAAAATAGACCCTAGCCACATCAACCCAGACGCTGGAGCCAAGCTTGGGCTCCTTGAGGCAGGAAGTCCCAGCTCTTCATTCCCCACTGGACGCCTAGGGACGCCTTGGTCGAGTGGCCTGCCGGGGGTCCTGTGGTCTGATTGGGGGTGGAGGCTGCAGCCAGTTCAGCAGCCCTTCCCTGGGGCGGAGGGTAGACCACAGGGGGCTGCCCCTGGGTCCGCCCCCAGGGCAGGATCAGCAGCAGCTGGGCTCCTTGTTGCAGCCTCAGAAGACCCGCGTGTCTTTGACGGCTCTGGGGACCGGTCCTCGCGGTCAGCCCCGGGGCCTGCAGTTGGAGGGCGAGGTGGAGGAACTGAAGCGCAACAGGAAGTTGTACCAGAAGCGAGGAACCTTCCTCCTTAGGTGCGTAAAGCCCCTTCCCCAGACCCACGTGCCCGAGGCAGGCCCCACGCCCCTGCCAGGCTGGGGAGTAAGATGCCATGTGTGGTGCTGCCCAAGCTTCCACTTCTTGAGTGCGGAGGGTCACTGAGGGGGGACAGGGCGTGCACTGCTGCCTGGACAGGCTCACGCTGACCTGCCTGGGAGACCCCAGGACAGGGAGAAAAGCCACCTCCCCTCCAAGCCCCCAAGTGCCCACCCCCTTCCGTTAGGATGCTGGAGCAGGAGTGAGATCAGTCATTCACCCCTGCCTGAAAGCTGCTTGGGGGGAATCTCTTCACTTCCTACAGGGACAGCTGGTTAGAAAGGCTGTTCCTTGTGTGCAGGGAACAGCATGGGACTGGAATCAGCAGACCTAGCCTGACCTCCAGGCTGTGCATCGACTAGCTGTATGACCTTGCCCTTAGACAAGCCCCTTACTATCAAAATAAAAACAGCATTAACAAAAAACTAACAGCAGAGCTCTCGCTCGTTTGTTTATTCCATTTTTATTTACTGAGCACCTACTGTGTGCTAAACACTCTTCTAGGCACTTGAAACAGCAGAGAACAGAAAGATTGGGGAGCTAGCTTATCCACATGTATATTATCTCTAATGACCCCAATCACCGTGTGAGGCAGGGATCATTATTTTGACTCCCATTTTATCAGATAGGGAGACTGAGGCACAGAGAAGCCAATGTCACTCAGCTAACTAGTGGCCGAGCTGAGATCCCAGCTCCAGTCTGGGTGTTTCCAGACCCCTTGTGCTGTCTGTCCCTTGAGTTTCCGCTGCCCAGTGGTGACAGTGACCCAGCTGCGCCTTCCTCCTGGATTGTCCAGAGGCTGTAATGTGGTGGCGAATGGCTCTTGATCGGCAAATCATAAAGCACTGGGAAAGTCTCATCTCTGTAAGCCTGTGCACAGCTGTCCCACCGGCCCCGCCAGCAGCTTTCATGACTTCAGCCTGCTCTTCCCTCTCCACGCCAGGCACCCCTCGGATCTGCCCATCCCGAAGAGCCTCCTTCTGCAGTTGACCTTCACCATAGAGGAGCAGCCCCAGCGTTACTCCCTGGAGACAAGGGTCATCCTGAATGGCCAGGAGAAGTCCCTGCAGACCATAGTCCTGGGCTACCAGGCGGGACACCCCTACGTGAGTGGACTCCGGGCACAGCCTGAGAGCAGGCAGGAGGCCCCCGTGCCCGCCGACTCACCTCTGCACGTGTGTGTGTGTGATTGTCCCTCCCAGGTCTGTGCAGGCCTGACCCACCCGTACCGCAGCAAGGCCGTCCCCAGGAACGTGGAGGGATGCGCGGGGACTTGGAATCAGCACTCCGTAAGTGAGAACATTCCAGAGACCTTTCCACCCCAGCCATCCCCAATTTAAGTCACTATCGTCTTGACAACCAAACGTTTCCTTACCTGGGTTCTCTATTCTGCTTTGTCCACCCAACTTCCATCCACTTGACAGCCAGAAGGGAGCCTTTCACAAGGCTATAAAGTCAGGCTATTTCTTTGCTTAAAACCCTTTAGGGATAAAGACGCACATCCTTTAGGGATAAAGACGCACATCTGACTTCTGGGCTTGCCGACCCTTCCAGCCCTCCCCCACAGGCCCCTCTCCCTTTTGCTGCCCCCTTCATTTCCTTGCTCGGATCTTTCCTGCCTCAGGGCCTTTGCATCTTCTGCAACTGTCACCCTCCCCTTCACTTTGTTGCCTCCTTCACTTCTGCTCATTACTCAGGGTTCAGCTCAAGCACCATCTGTTCTGGGACTCCTTCCTGGACCTCACAGCTCCACCCTCTCTAGGCCCTGTCACAAACCTCAGCTATAGTTTTGTGTGATTCTTGACTAATCACCATCTGTAAGATTCACTATAGGTACACATCTGCTTTATGTGCCGTTTTAGCCACAGGGTCTGGCGCATAGTAGGTGCTTAGTGAGTAGGTGCTGCCTCAAGGCTCTTTAAGGACCTTTGTAGACCATCACCCAGAGTGGAGTTTGGCAAGCTTCTTCTGTAAAGGGCCAGAGAATAAATATTTCAGGCTTTCCAGGCCACATGGTCTCTGTTGCAACTACACAGCCCTGCCATTGCAGCACAAAACTCCATAGACAATATGCTATGAATACATATGAATGGTCATGGCCGTGTTCCAATAAAACTTTATCTATAAAACCATGCCATTTGGTCCATGAGCCAGTTTGCTGACTCCTAACTTAGAGGGTCTTGGTATCTGTCTTCCTAGGGGTGAAACTCATTTTTGTCTAGGTGTCCCCGACAAATTATTTCACATCTCTGGGCCTCAGTCTCCTTGTCTGTAAAATGGGGCCAGCCGTCCCATCTCTTTCGCGGTGGTTGTGAGAATCAAAATGAAATATTTTAATCTCTCAGGTATTTAAGACTTGATACTTAATATGCCCTCATCAAGTCTGGTTCCAGGCCCCTTTAGGAGGAAGAGAAGCTCTGGGAGATGACCCCATTCTCCAGCAAGCACTTATTGAGCACCTACTGTGTGCCAGCTCCTGGACCAGGAAGATGGTGGTGATTTACCCCTTGCAATGTAGACGAAAGCCTTTCGGAAAGAGCATGAAGCCCCCAGCTGTGGAGTGGCGAGATCCACCCTTCTGGGGCCTCACGTTCCCATCAGCTCATCGGGGCTGCAAGCAGCTCCCTGGAGGCTTGCGAAGTAGAGTCCTTGGAGCTTCGGAGAGGAAGCCCAGGGCAGGTTGACAACCTAAAACACCTGCAGAAATCCCTCCCGAGGGTGTTTGCTTTTTTTTTTTAAACCGGAGATTGCAGAACTGCACCATGGGCCAAATCCAACTTGCAGATGTGTTTCGTTTGGCCTGCGTAACATTTTTGAATTTTTAAACATTTAAAAATCGGAAGATTTTGAACAAAACCCAGATTTCTGCTTCTTATATTAAAAAAAATCAGATCTGACCACACAGGACCTAAAATCCCACCTGACAACAGGCTTGAGCTGAGTAGACGGCCCCTTTCATTTAATGTGATCTGGCTCTCTGCTGCTGTTTGTGTTTTTTTAACCATGTCTTTGTACAATGACGCACATTTTTCTCCTCTCTTGGATCTTTATTTTTTCCCTCCCTTCATCTTGGTTCTAAAATAAAGCCACGTATTCACTTAAAGGTTTGTAACTATGATAACTTCTGTGCCAAGGCATTTTAAACTTCCCCATCAATACGGATGTGAAAGGGACGTTTGGCATGTGGCAGAAGCAGAGTGATGGCTGAATGACTAAATGATTAACTGTGTGTATTAGTTTCCTACTGATGCTATAACAAATCTCCACAGACTCAGTAGCTTGAAACAACACAAATACATGATCTTACTATCCCGGAGGTAAGACTGGTTTCACTGGGCTAAAGTCAAGGTGCTGGCAGGGCTGCATTCCTTCTGGTTATTTGAGGGGAGCATCCGTTCCTTTGTCTCTTCCAGCGTCTAGAAACCACCTGTGTTCCTTGGCACATGGCCCCTTCCTCCATCTTCAAAGCTAGCAGAGTAGCACCTTCCAGACTCTTTGACCCCCCATCCCCTTCTTATAAGGACCCTTGGGATTACATTGGACCGGCCCAGATAATCCAGGGTAACCGCCCCATAGCAAGATCCTCAGCTTAATCAAATCTGCAGTTTCTGCCTGTGTACGATGGCACATTTGCAGGGTCCAAGGTTTAGAACACGGACGTCTTTCGGGCATAGGGGCTTATTGTACCTCCCATCTTATGAATTAAATATTCTTCCACGCCAGTGCTGCTTTGACCTTGGGTTTCAGGCTATGCGTAGTGATTCTGCGTTCTTCCAGACATTTATTACACACCTACCTTGCACCAGGCCTGGGCTCAGTATTAGGAATATGGCAGTGAACAAAACTGATTAATACTAGGGCACCCCCTGGACACAGGGGCCCCAGTCTGCCCCCTCAAGCCCATGCCCCTAACCCTACCTGTGGCCTTTGGCATTTACCGTCCCTGTTTGAAAGGCCGCACATGCACCTGACACCACTTATTGCCCTGTAAGAGGAAGCTTGGTAGACTGTGCTTCCTTCTGACCGCTGGGTTCCCAGTGGCCTCTGCAGCCACCCAAGACATCTCTCTCGGTGCCTCTGGCTCTCGCACACCCAGGCTAAGAGCCGGGAGGTGGAGGCCACTTTGAAAGTCAACCAGAAAGTCCTGCTGCACCTGAAGGGGCTGCACCGCGACAGCTCTCAGCGTGGGGAAATGCAGCACAGCCTGGCCGTGGACACGGCCCACTCCTCCCAGGTACCCGTACCCAGGGCGGGAAAATGTGGGCTTGTACCTGCCAAGCGGAGCTCGGCTGTGGGTGGGAGTAAAGGGTGCTGTCTGTTTCTTCCCAGCTGAGTTTTCCCCGGGCCCTGAGCTTGCAGGGGCACATTGTCTTCAGGCAGAGCCCCCACGGAGCATTCGACTGCGCTGTGGATGCAGGAGCTGCCATCAACCACAACGTCACGTCCCAGGTGGGGAGGGCGAACCTGGCTCCCTTGCTGGGAGGGGATGGGTTTTAAGGTTAGAGCGCAAGCATCCTGTCTGGGGTGGCGAGGTGAGTCAGAGCCTTTGACTCTGGCAGCGTGCGCGTGATTCGTTGGGATGGGCTGGCTGTTGTAATTACCCCCAAAGTCTGCTTTACCAGGGAAGTTTACCCCCAGTCATGTCACGGTCCAGTGCGGCTCTGCCCAGCTGGCCAATGGGGAGAGAGAAGGTGGGCAGCTTCTCGTGGGGGGGTTTTACAGGCCAAGCCCGCAAGTAGCCCACATCACTCCTGCCGCATGCCACGAGCCAGCGCTCACCCCATGCCCCCACCTAGCCGCCAGGGAGTCTGGGAAAGGCAGCCTTAGCCGTGTGTCCGGGAGGAAAAGGAAATGTGGTTTGGTGACTGACTATATAACAGCCGCCGTGGGTATATTTGTTCATTCACCCACTCCCTTATTCACCATTTAGGGGTTGTCTCTGCTGTGTGCCAGGCTCTGTGATAGGTCTAGAGATGCACACTCACAACTGAGTGTGCATCGTATATACACATTTCAAGTTCAAATCCCAGCTCCAGGGCTGACGAGCTGTGCTACCTTGGGTGAATTACTTAACCTCACTGAGCCTCAAATCAGCTCCAGGGCTGACGAGCTGTGCTACCTTGGGTGAATTACTTAACCTCACTGAGCCTCAGGTTTTGCTACAGTACCAGCCCAGCGGGCAGTGGTGAGGATTAAACCGGGTGATCATGGCAAAGCCAGGAGCACAGTGACTGGTTCACATCAGGGCTAGACAGGAGGCAGCTGGGGACGGCTCCAGCAGGCGCCGCAGCAGGAGAGGGGAGGCTGCGAAGTGGGGAGGGGGCTGGAGGCCTCTGCTCTTGGGCAAGCTCAGGGAAGACTCGTCCTGTCCCGGGCGTCCGGCCAGCCTCCTCGGGCTCCCTCTGACCTCCCCTCCCAACAGGTCTCGGTCCAGCTGAACGGGTCCGACTCCCACTTGGTGTTTTTCTTCCATCTCAGACATCCCCACGGGCCACCATTTCCTCCAGACTTACAGGTATGGACGATGGTCCCTTCGGGATGCCCTTGAAATGCCTGCCAGGAGTTTGCTGGGGACGGGAGGACGGGAGGAGGGAAAGAGGCCGCTCTGCGATGTTAGGCAGCCAAGCGGCCCTTCCACAATCAAGACCAGATGGCGGGGAGGTTTCCAAATGCATCATTTGGAAGTGCTTGTCCGGACCAGAAGGGTTTTCAGCTCCCTGGGGTTGGGGGCGGGGAGGGTGAAGGGTTTACATTTCACCCTTGAAAATGGAGAGAATCCAAATTTTCCTCCAAACCCTGCCCTGTGTTTGGGTTTGGGAGCCTTCGCGTGTGATCCTTCCGGGAGGCTGTTCTGCCCGGTGTGGGGTGGAAACCCTGGAGGGTTTTGCTCCACGAGGAAACAGGGTCCCGCTCTGCAGGGCGGGGACAAGCTCTCCAGGTGGAAGGCGGTGCACAGGGGAAGGGGAGGCGGGGTGGGGGTGGGTGGTAGGCAGGTGGTCCCAACAGCATCAAGGCCCGGAAAAAAGGTGGGGGGCAAAGCGCGGAGGGACCCTTGAATTCTGTAGCAATTTTTAAACGCCCTCCGGGTGCTCAGCCCTGAGCCAGCAGGTTTCGGAAACTCGCACGGAGCCTGAGAATGGCTCTGACTTCAGGGCCCTGGTGATTCTCAGATGCCTGTTTTGCCAGAGCATCAACGCCGCTGGAATCGGGGCGAGTCTCTAAATCTGCAGCAGATCACCATTTCAGGAGCAGCCCTTGGCTTTCGCCGTGGCTCCTAACCTCCTGGCGCGTCCGAGAGCCGCTGGCATCTCAGAGGTGCAGCCGCTGTGCTCAGCAGTAAGAGAGGCTGAGTCTGCTGAGTCTGCTACGTGCTGAGCTCTGCTCCAAAGGCTTTTCGCGGATCGTCTCTCAGACGCCCGGGAGCGGCGCTGCTGTTGCACCCATTTTGCAGATGAGGCTCTGAGAAAGTAGAGAAGCGAAGGGGCTTGCCCAAGGTCCCAGAGCTCAGAAGTGGAGGCCCTGGGGCTGGAGGCCGGGGGTGAGGTCCAGCTGGAAGCCTGGAGGCTGGGGCGTCTAATGGGTTCAAACTGTATTATTATTTTCTAAATCTTTGTAAATATTCTCTCTGCGGTTGAATAGGAGTTGGGGGGTGGGGCAGGAGCTCTGCCTTCTCCACCTTTCTCTTCCCGGTGAGACTATCCCCACACGACTGTTTTTCAACCTTATTTTAATTATCGTGCCCTAAGGGGCCTTTTAAAGATTTTTCCTAATCGCCTCCCCATGAAATTTTAATTCCACAGAGATGCTCTATTTCTTTTGTGTACTATAGGTACGTCTATGCTTTATACATAAAAAGAGTAAGATTTGCGTTGTCCCCTCAAGAACAAATTTTTGCCCCCTTGGGGGTGATATGGCCCCACTGAGAAAGGGTGCCCTGTGGGACCCCCGAAGGCCACAGAGGCCTGGGGGGAGAGACCCCAGACTAGCCCAGAACTTAACACAAGCTGCACGTTGAAACCACCTGGGGAGTCTTAGATTTTTTATGATCGTGGTAAAATACACATATTTTAACCATTTAACAGCATGCACTTCAGTGGCACTTACAGCAGTGCATTCGCAATGTGCAGCATCACCATCGTCTGGTTCCGGAGCTTTTTCATCCCCCCATAAGGAAGCCCCATATCCATTAAGCAGTCACCCCCCTCCCCCCAACCCCTGGCAACTGCGAATGAATGTTGTCAAGGTTCAGAGGTTCATCCATTGGGGCATGCATCCGTCCTTCCTTTTTAAGGTTCAGTTATACCCCCTTGTGTGGATATGCCACATTTCCCTGACCCGTTCAGGTGTTAATGGATGTTTGGGCACCTGGGGAGTTTGTCTTTAACCTCCCCACCCAGAGATGCCGATTCGATTGGGCTGGGAGCCCCCTTGTGAGTCTAATGCACGGCCTGGGTTGAGGGCCCCTGGGCTAGACCGACTTCTGCCTGGTAGAGGAGGAAACTGAGGCACAGATCAGGAAAGGTGCTTAGCTCAGGTCCCCAGAGCCGGGGGGAGGGGATGGCCTCCCTCTCACAGCCCCACTCCTCCCCCCAGTCACAAATGACCACAAACTGGGTGGCTTCCAGACAACAGCAATTTATGCTCACGGTTCTGGAGGCCAGAGGTCCAAAATCGAGACATCGGCCTGGTGGGTTCCTTCTGGAGGCTCTGAAGGAGAAGGGGTTCCACGCCCCTCTCCCGGGGTTGGTGGCGGCCAGAAAGCCTTGGCTTGTGGCTGCGTCACTCAATCTCTGTCTCCTTCTGCAGGTGACCATCTTCCAGCCGTGCGTCTCCAAACCTCTCCCTCTTGTAGGGACACCAGTTATTGGGTTTAGGGCCCACCCTCATCAGTATGGCCTCATCTCGATTACATCTGCCAAGACTCTATTTCCAAATAAGGCCACACTCACAGGCCCGGGGGTTAGGACTTCAGTCTCTCTCTCATTTTTTTTTAAAGATTTGTTTTATTTATTAATTTCTACCCGCCGCCTCATTGTTTGCACTCACTGTCTGCTCTCTGTGTCTGTTTGTTGTGTGCTGTCTGTGTCTGCTTGTCTTCTTTTTTAGGAGGCACCGGGAACTGAACACAGGACTTCCCATGTGGGAGGGAGGTCCCCAATCACTTGAGCCATCTCCGTTCCCTGCATGTTGTGTCTCCTCATTGTGTCTCCTCGTTGTGTCTCCTCATTGTGTCATCTCACCGTGCCAGCCTATTCCAGCTCGCTGTCTTGCTCATCTTCTTTAGGAGGCACTGGAACCAAACCCAGGGCCTCCCATGTGGTAGGCAGGCGTCCAACTTCTTGAGCCACATCTACTTCCCAGCATCTCTTTTGAGGGGACACAATTCAACCCACAGCAGGGCCCTGGGTGTTTGGAGGGGGGTGAGGAGGCGTTTCTGAATGACGCCCGCCCCGCCCCACCCCTATGCTCCCACAGGCCCTTCTGCTCCATCTCTGAGCCCCTCCCGCCTCTCCTAGGTGCAGGTGGCTGCCAGGCGCCACCCAGAGCGCAGCCTCCACGGCGCCATGTCTGTGCATGCGTCTGGCAGGGAGCTGGTCCTGCTGGAGGCCGACGCCAGCCGGGACACCCGCAGGGGCAGCCGGGGCTGGAGGGCGAGCATCCTCCTGCACCAGGCCGTCTGCAAGGCGCCCAGGGCTCTTCAGCTGCAGCTGTCGGGCAAGGTCACCCCAGCAAGGTAAGGCACCCGGGTGGCCTGCAAGGAGGAGTGGGGATTCCGAGGGCAAAGGGCTGGTTGTCCCAAGGGTCCTACGGGTTGTCCTGAGAGGTCCACGTGGACTCCAAGCCTCGTGGCCTGTGTGAGTGTTCCCCTCCTGGCTGCTTCTCCAAGGACCGCACCCTTCTGGCACAGTTAGGTTCCCAGGAAGGGCTAGTTCCCTTTTCCTCTGCAGTCCCAGCTTTGTCCTCAGCTTTGGCATGAATTCAAGAAGACACAGGCTTTGGACATGGTCCTAGATATCCTTGTCCCCAGATTTATCATCTACAGCTGTCTGTTCATCCCGCTGTCCAAGTGTCTGTTTTATCCCCAGTCTAAAAGGGATTTGAGGCAGATTATAAAAAATGTATATTGCTCTAGGTCAGGAGTTGGCAACCTTTCAGGAAAGGGCTAGAAGGTAAATAGTTTCAGCTTTGTGGGCTATTCATTCTCTGAGAGCAGCTATAGATAATATGTAAACAAATGAGCATAGCTGTGTTCCAATAAAACTTTATTGACAAAAACAGATGGGAGGTTGGATCTGGCCTGTGGGCCATAGCCTGCCAACACTCGTTCTAGATTTAAAATAATACATAAAGGGTGCAGGGAAAAGAAACAGAGAAACAATGGGAGGGTTCAGCAGTAAACAATGCATGCCATGAGGTCCTCTACCTCGTGATTTCTAGAGCTGGGCATCAGATTTGACTCTGAGCTTCCTAGCAGCCAATGCAAAGAGGGAAACAAACTAGGGACATTATTTGTGGTGGCCGTAAATGAAGCACTCATTCACACACCTGTGTTCATGTGCATCAAGAAAAGCACGGATGATCTTGTTCCTAATGTTGATGATCAAAAGAAGTGTCTTGCATGGTGTCGTATAAAGAACACATCATGTGATGATAAGAACCATGTCCCCCGCCCCAATTGTCCAGGAAGTTTAACAGCAGTCTCTTCAGGGCCGTTTCTTTCCTCATCTCTCACCCTAATAGCACGTGTCAATCACTGATTATGAGCCGGGAACAAGTACTTTATATTCACAATTTCATTTAATTATAAAACAACTCTGGGGAATGAATGTGGCTCGAGTGGTTGAGCCCCAGCTTCCCACGTGGGAGGTCCCGGGTTTGGTCCCCAGTGCCTCCTAAAAACAAAAACAAACAACAAACAAATGAATGAAATAACCAACTCAGGGGAGCCGATGTGGTTCATGGTTGAGCACCAGCTTCCTGTGTACGAGGTCCCAGGTTCAATCCCAGGCTCCAGTACCTCAAAAAAACAAAAAACAAAACAAAAACTCTGTGTGGTAGGTACTAGTAATTGGTTATATGAACTTCGCTCTAATTCCTTACCACTCTGGAGCTCAGTCCACTCATTACCTGTGAAATGGGGATCATTATATTCTCAGTCTCACAGGACTTTTGTGAGGAGACAGATAAGGCACACCCAGCGCATGGCACAGTGTTTTTGTTAGCTATTGCTGCGTAACAAACTACCCCAAAGCACAATGGTTATTTTAAGAGCCCTTTTATTCGCTCCTGATTCTGTGAGTCAGGAATTTGGACAGGGCTCAGCTGGGCAGTTCTGCTCTGTGTGGCATTTGGCTGGGGTCATTCCCTGGGTCTCCTGGCTGGCTTCAGCCTTTGGCAGAACCAGCTCCTGGCCAGATGTGTGCATGAGCTGGGGCCTGGGGTGAGCCGGAAGGGCCAAGAAGGTTTCACTGGTGCCTCAAGTGCTCCTCCACATGGCCTCTCCCCCTCTCCAAATGGCTAGCTTGGGCTTACTTGCAGGTCAGCCAGATTTCTTACCTGGAAGCCAGGGAAAGCATTCAAGTGTGAAGGGGAAAACTGCAGATCTCTTAAGGCCCAACCTTAGAAGGTACACAGCGTCACTTCTGTTGCATTCTATTCATCAAAATACAAATTATAGGCCCACCCAGAGTCCAAAGGAGGGTGAATAGATTCCACATCTTACTGGGGGATTGGCAAAGTCACACTGCAAAGGGTGTGTGGGATGGGAGCGATTGGCGTGACCATTTTGGAAACACACTCCATCACACATGGATGAAGTGTTAGTTCATATCACTATCAGCTCAATGTCAATATTTCCACTTTATCTCCCACTTATAGAAGAAGACACTGAGGGTCAGAGAGGTTCTGTCCTTGTCCAAGGTCACTGATAGCAGCAGCATTGGGAGTTGAACCCAGGTTTACTGGCCCACAAAGCTTTCTTAGCCTCCTTTCTACACTGCTTGCTTGTGGGCTGAGGGCCCAGTAAAAGCAGTCCTATGATGGCCCCAGACTGTGGAGTTCAGGAACCACCTCAGATGGCCTGGTCCACTTGAAGGGATACACGCTGCCCTTTATCATCACCTCAATCTCTCTCCTTCCTAGGATTTGGCTGTTTTCCAAGGCACTGCTGGACCAAAACGCAGTAGAACTTCTCCTTAAGGCATCCGAGAAGCAGAGGGGAGGCCAGACCCTGACTCTGCAAAGCCAAGTTCAACACACGGTGGCTGGCTGGACAGTGGTGCCCCATCTCCTGACCATCACGGGCATGCTGAAGCGGAAGGAGACACTCAGGGAGGGTGAGGGCCTGGGCAGCGCCATGGGGTCGGGGCAGTGGAAGTTTGGGGCAATGCTTTATTGTTAAGCACAGGGTAGATTAACTCCTGCCCATGTTCAAGTCCACTGATGCTCTATTCCAGCATCTTACACACTGGTGATACCCCTTTGTGGGAAATTAATATGAATTCTGACAAAGAGAATCTTCTGCTAGCTAAACAGATTTCCTTGTTGCAGGACTTGTCGAAGCCTTTGATATGCAAATGAACATTGTAACTCTCTAGGCAGGAGAATTGGGAGCTGAGAGTATTTCCCAGGCATAATTTTTTCTAATACTTAAAATTTTTATTTTATTATAACAGAAAAGGTACAAGAACAGTACAAAGAATTTCCATTGGCTCTTTGCCCAGATTCACCAATTATTCACATTTTGCCAGATTTGCTTTATCATTCTTTCTCTCTCATGATACATATATATTTTTTATTCCTGAACTGTGTTTTCCTGAGAGTAAGCTGCAGACATGATGGTCCTTTACCCCTAAATGTATTTCACTATTTCCTAAAAATAGACATTCTCTTCTATACCACGGTACAATATTTGAAGTCAGCTTTAACATGTATACTATTATCTAATCTCCAGACATTCTTCAGATCCCACCAGTTTTCCCAATAATGTCCTTTATAGCAAAAGAAAATTTTGGGTCATGGATTACATTTAGTTGTATTTACTGTCTCTTCATTCTCCTTTATTCTGGAATGCTCTGATCTTTCTCTTTCATGATATTTACATTTTTGAAGGGTACAAGGTGGGGAGCAGATGTGGCTCAAGCAGTTGAGCACCTGCTTCCCACATGGAAGGTCCCGGGTTTGGTTCCCAGTGCCTCCTAAAAAAACTAAAACTAAAACAAAACAAACAACAAGAAAAACAAACGAACAAACCAACTCAGGCAAGCTGATGTGGCTCAGTGGTCGAGTGCCAGCTTCCCAAGTACAAGGTCCCGGGTTCAATCCCCGGCCCTGGTACCTCAAAAAAAAAAAAAAAAACCAGTACAGGGAAGTCTTTTTATAGCATATTCCTCGATTTGGGCTGGTCTGATGCTTCTTCATGATTGCATCCAACGAAGCTTTGTTGGGAGAATTCTCCAGAAAGGATGTTGTGTCACATCCGGAGGCACATGATGTCAATTTGTCCCAATATTGGGGACATTAGCTTTGATCACCTGATTAAGTTGATGTCTGCCAGATTTCTCTGCAGTAAAGATTCTGTTTTTCCCTTTATAATTAATAGGTAATTTGTAGCAAGAAACGTTGAGATTATGTAAGTATTCTGTGACCCCCTGATTTTAGCATCCGTGAATGATTCTTGTCTGAATCTCCTGTTTCTCTGATGGTGGTTGCAAATGGTGATTTTCTTGTTCTGATTTTACCATTTCTGCTTCATAACTTATAATAGAAAGAGCTTTCCCTCCTCCCTCCCACCCTGTCTTCCTTTTGTCTTTCTTTCCTTTCTTCCTTTACATCAATATGGATTAATGGGTTCTTATTTTATTCAGTAGGTTATAGTCTGTTACTGTCATTACTTACTTTGTTGCCCAAATTTCCCAGATTTGGCCACTGGGAGTCCCTTCAAGAGAGCTCCTGTGTCCTTTCCCCCCTATTTTACCATAAAAAATTTCAAGCACACATAAGAGTTGAAAGAATTGAGCAGTGAAAACTCACATGCGCACCACCCAAACTTTATAATTAACATTTTCCTATACTTTTATAAATTTTATAAATGTTAGCATTTTCCTATACTTGCTTTATCACCTGTCCGTCCATCCATCCATCCATATTATTTTTTAATACTTTCAGAGTGAGTTGCTGACATCAGAACACTTCACTCCCCCAGCACTTTAGCATATATGTCGTATTTGTTTACAATATTTATTTTACTTTCCCTCCCACTCTCCCTTCTTTTTGGTGATATAAAGTTACAGACAATGAAATGTACAAATCGTAAGTGTGTTTTCACTGAATTTTGACAAATGCATTTACCCATGTAGCCAAACCCCTAACAAGACATCACCATCGGCCCTGAAAGTTCCCTCCAGCTCTTTCCCAGTCAATCCTCACCCCCCAGATGGAACCAATCTTCTGACATTTTTCACCAGAGTAGTTTTGCATGTTCTGGAACTTCATATGAATAAATCATGCAGTATGTACGCTTTTGCTTGAGGCTTCTTTCACTTGGCGTCATGTTTCTGAGATCTGTCACGTCGTCCCACGTCTAAGTAGCCTGTTCCTTCGGATGCTGTGTGGTATTCCATTGCGTAAGAAGACCTTAGATTATTTTTTTCCCTCTTGACGGATGCCTGCGATGCTTCCTTTTTCGTGCTGATACGACCCAAGCTGCTACAAAACACTCTAATCCAAGCCCCTTTGGACGTTGGCCTTTATTTCTCTTTGGTAAATACGTAGAAGTGGAATTGGTGAGTCATAGCGTAAGTGAATGTTCAGTTTTCTGAGGAACTGCCACCACTTATTCCAGAGAAGAAGTATTTTGCTTTGTTATTATTTATGGAGTTCTGGTTGCTGTACATCCTCGTCAACATCTGGGGGTGTCAGGGTTCTTTCAACACTAGCCATTCCAGTGAGTAGATCATGGTATCTCAGTATGGCTTTGATTAGCCTTTTCCCTGATAACTAACAACGTTGAGCACCTTTTCATGTGCTTATTAGCTAGTCATGTCCTCCTTTGTGAAGTGTCAGATTAATTTTTTTTCTCTCATTTATTCAGTTGGATCGTTTGTCATTTTATTGGGTTGTAGGTGCTCTTTATATATTCTGGATACAAGTCCTCTGTCAGAGATATCCTTAGCAGGTATTTTTCCCAGGTTTAGATTTGCTTGCTTATTTTTTAGTAGTTGTCTTTCATAAGCATTAGTTTTTAATTCTGATGAACTTTAGATTATCCATATTTTTCTTTTATGGTTATTGATTTCTTTGTTCTGTATAAGAAACTTTGCTTCTCCCCACATTGCAAAGATATTTTCCTATTTTTTCTTCAAGAAGCTTTTTATTTGGCTTCTGCATTTAGGTCTAGGATCCATATTGAATTAGTTTTTTGTATTTGGTATGAGGTAGGTGTCGTTATTAATTTTTCCCCATGTGGATATTCACCGTTCCAATACCATTTGTTGATAAAAATTTCCTTTCCTTATTAGATTGTTTTGGCAACTTGGTAAAAAAAAATCAGCTGAGCATATATGTATGGATCTGTTTCTGGGTTCTCTATTCTATTCCACTGATCTGTGTGTCAGTCTTTATGACAGACAGTTCCACGCTGTCCTGATTACTGCAACTTGTTAATAAATCTTGAAACCAGGTTGTATAAGCCCCCCAACTTTGTTCTTCTTTTTCAAGAGTATTTTGGATGTTTTAGGCCCTTGTAATTCTACCTCCATTTTAGAGTCAGTTTGTCAAATTCTAAAAAACAAAAAATGAAAAACAAAAAACAACCAACTGGAATTATAATTGGGATTGTGTTGACTGTGTAATCAATGTGAGGAGAGCTGACCTCTTAACAGTAGTAAGTCTTCCAGTCCGGAGATGCTGTATTTTCCCATTTGTTATTTTTAAATTTTTCTTTCATATATATATGTTATTATTCTTTGTCCTTTATATATTACTGCTTATTTTGGTCTTCTCTAATTTGCCTTTGCAATGTTTTGTAGTTTTCAGTGCATGGGTCTTGCACATATTAAATTAAATTTATTCCTAAGTGTTTTATTTTTTATGTTTTATTGAAAATGGAGTTATTACATTTTTCTAATTATTCATTGAAAGTATATGTAAAGTCAATTGATTTTTGTATATTGATCTTATATCCTTCAC
>JAQZBX010068969.1:0-15656 GCA_029593785.1 Cabassous unicinctus | reverse complement strand
CTCACTATTAATGTCTTTCATTCCCATGAGCTCTGTTATTTTCTATTCAGGTTTTCAAATTCTTGTTTGTGCTCTCTCAGTGTCTTCATGATGTCCTTTATCTCTTTAGCTATATTTTCTTTCAACTCATTAATTTGATTTTTGAAGTTTACTTGAGTCTCATTGACTCAAATCCTGTGTCTCATATAGTTTTTTGATGTACTCCTTCTCTTGGTCCATTTCTTCCATTTTCTTAGTATGGCTTCTTTCCTTCTGCTTGCTTTGGGATTAGTTTGCTGTTCTTTTTCTAGTTTCTCCAGAGGTTTAGTTAGGTCTTTGATTTTACGTGTTTCCTCTTTTTCAATATATGTGTTTAGGGCTATAAATTTCACTCTCAGTACTGCCTTAATTGTATCTCATAAGTTATCATAGGTTTTGTTCTTATTTTCATTCACCTCAAGATATTTACAAATTTCTCTTACAATTTCTTCTTTGACATACTTATTGCTTAGGATTGTGTTGTTTAGGCTTCATACACTTGTGAACTTTCCCCTTTCCCATCTATTATGTGTTCCAGCCTCATTCTATTATGATCTGAGATGTCGCTTTGTATAATTTCAATCTTTTTAATATTTATTGAGACCTTCCTTGTGATGTACCATGTGACATATCGTGGAAAAAGGTCCATGAGTACTTTAGAAGAATGCATAACCCACTTATTTGAGATGCAACATTCTATGTATGTCGATTAGGTCTTCTCATTTATCATATTGTTCACATTCTCTATTTCTTTTCTGATCTTCTGTATAGTTTTTCTATCCAATGATGTGAGTAGTGTGCTGAAGTCTCTTTTATTATAGAGATATCTATTTCTACCTTAAATTTTTTTCATTTTGACTTTTATTTATCCTTTTAAGATGTTTTTATTTTTATTTTTTTTGTATCATTTATCCAATTATACAAACATTTAGTTCTTCAGTAGCTCCAAGTAACTTAAATTATTTATATTTATCATACTTTACTATCAGAATAAGACACAGATAGTTTATTACAGCTAGTGTGTTCACTATTAGGTAGTGGTTTGATTTGCCAGCTCTGCATCTATAAGGATGTTTGTCATCTGTCAGAGCAATACACTTGAATTTTCTCAGAAAGGTGGATATGCATCAAATATTAGAGGTGAAGAACTCAGGTTTGTTTGTTTCCCTTCAGTTTTGCTGGAGTTTGTCTCATGGAATTTGGGGGATCTTGGTTAGGCACATAATTATTTATGACTGTTACTTCTTCCTGGTGGATTGTCCCTTTCATTATATATAATGGCCTTCTGCAACTCATGCTATTTTTTGCAGTTAAAGTTTGTTTGGTCTAATATTAGTATAGATACTCCAGCTCTTTTTTGGTTACAGTGTGTACAGAATATCTTTTCCAAATCTTTCGCTTTCAGCCAATATGTGTCCCTGGATCTAAGGTGAGTCTCTTGTAGACAGCTTAAGGATGGTTAGTGTTTTCTTTTTGTCCATTCTGTCAGTCTGTATCGTTTGATTATGGTATTTAATCCATTCACATTCAATGATATTACTTTTTTTTCTCAAATCCATCATTATTTGAATTCATAAATACAGTAGTTCAGTAGGCTAATCTACTTTACTCCTATTCTCAGAATACAGGGTTTTTAATATTTAGTACATTAGATTTTAAAATCTTCTTTATTATTTTGTTTTATTTTTTTAGGAATTTGTTCTACAGATATACTCTCATCTGTGAAATGACACCTTGACAATTCTATGCCTTACAATATCCTCCCCCCCCACTTGCTTTCTGTGTCCATTCACAGGGTATTCTTCTGTGTCTGTTTCTTGCCGTCTCTTCTCATTATTCTCCTCCAGGCTTCACTGTGATTTGATCCTAAGGACCTCTGATGTGGGAGAGAGGCACCTTGTCACTTGCACCACCTCAGTTCCTGGTTCCTGGCATGTCTCACCTTGACTCTCTCCTATGTGTCTCCTTTTGTTGTGTCATCATCTTGCTGCATGGTTCACCACATGGACCTGGCTTGCTGCATGTGCCTGGCTTGCTGTGCATCCATGCAGGCCTGGGTTGCCATGCAGGTCTGGCTGGCCATGCAGACCTGGCTTGCCTGCGATCTTTTACCACGGGACCCCAGGGCTTGAATCCAGGTCCTCCTATATGTTAGATGGAAGTCAACCACTTCAGCCACATCCACCTCCACATTAGATATTAAAATTGGTATAAGGTTTTGGGGTGACCTGAAAATTTGCATTTCTAGCCAATTTCCAAGATTCTGCCTTTAAGCCTGGAATTCTTTGATTTACTCAGTTTTTTAAAAAGCCAAGCATGGAGATAAATTTGTGCCAATTTTCAAACCCTCCATGATCATCTTCAAGATACTATAGCATTCACTTTCCCACCTCATATTTCAATGTCAATGTTTTGCTCCTCTTCTCTCCTCAAATATGAGGTATTTTGGAATTCTATTGAGAATTCTGTGAAACAAAGGTACAAAGTGTAAGTGTAATTCACCAATAGATTAAAATAAGAAAAAGAACACTTCTCTTGGATATGTGGTAAACTGAACCCAGATCCAGATTGGGATGCTCAAGAGCTGTTTTCTGCATGGTTTGTCTCCTCAATCATTGTTTGTAGGACTCTGAGAAGCTGTAGGAATATTCAGGTGAAGGCTTGAGGCCTGGCTTCATTTCCAACATTGTGGAATGGGACTGAATATCACTAAGCCGGGCCCTATGCTCCCTGGCACCACCTGGACAAAATCCAGGGAGAGTGATCCCCTGGGGTATCCACATTGGATGATGTTACTGTTAATGCATTATTTTCTTCTATCATTTTATTCTTTGGCTTTCATATATCTTATCCTATTTTTGTCTGTCATTTTACTCTTGTGGCTATCCTTTCTGATAGTCTTCCCTTCTACACTCTTCTCCAAATCTCTCTCTCTTTACTTTCTTTCAGGATGTAAGGCTCCCTTTAATATTTCCTGCAAAGCCAGAGAGTTTTATTAATGAAATATCTTAGTTTCTGTTTATGATAGCTGGAAAATGTGCTTACTAAAAATTTCTTCACTTAAGAAGGTCTGAAATTTCTAATGCACTATTTGAGTTGGCTTTCTATTAATCTAATTTTAGAAGTTTTCTCCTTGTACTTAGTTTCCTGAAGAATACTAACAAGACTTTCTCAGTTTTGTTTACAGGAATAAGATAATGTCTCAAAACAAAATCAGGCTGAATAGAGTCAGGAGCACCTTAAGACCCACTAAATCTGTAGCTTTCCTCAGTATCAACAAAGTTTGATATCTTTGAGTAATTGGTTAAGAAAGTGGTCATGAAGACATTGCTGAACTGTGGTCAACTAGCTGCTTAAACCAAGGACACCTTTGATGTGCTTGAAACAATTCAGGACTAAGAAATTGCACATAAACTCTTCACAAGAACCCTGGCATCACTTGTTTTTCTCTTCCCTTATCCCTCTCCCTTGCCTATAAAATTCCTAGCTCCCATTCTTGCTTTGAACCGATTTGGGGAAGATTCCCCCAGTTCCTTGCTTGTTCACCTGCAATAAATCACCTTCTCACTGAGAGAAGTTTTTCTCCTTTGTAGTGCTGGATCAGTTAGGCCTTTCTTTTGGGGGTAGCTGCACTTACAGTAACATTTATTGGTGAATATTTTAAACCTATCTGCAAATTTTGGACAATTTTTATGGAAAAAGTTTTCTCAGCAGGCAGTTTTTCTTTTTCCATATCCTAATCATATCATAACACTGTCTTCTTGCTTTTATGGTTTCTGACCAGAAATCCACACTAAGTCTTACTGGGCATCCCTTGTATGTGATGGTTTTTTTCTCCCTTGTTGTTTTCAGAATTTTCTGTTTCTTTGCTATTTGACATTTTGAGTAGTATGTTTCTTGGAGTAGACCTGTTCATATTTATTCTGATAGGGTTAAGCGGTGCTTCTTGGACATGTAAATTCATTTCTTTCATGAGAGTTGGTAAATTTTCAGCCATTATTTCCTCAAATACTCTTCTGTCCCTTTTCCCTTCTCTTCTCTTTCTGGAACTCCCATGTCATGTATGTTGTAATGCTTTTGCTGTCTTTCAACTCCCTGAGTACCTGCTCAATGTTTTCCATTCTTTTTTCTCTCTGCTCTTCTTTCTCTTCAATTTCTGCTCTTCTGTCTTCTGCATCACTTATTCTTTCTTCTATCATTTTTTGTCTGCTCTTGTATGCCTCTAAGGTGTTTCTGTCTCACCTATTTTGTCTTTCATTCCCATAAGCTCTGCTATTTTTTATATGCTGGTTTTCAAATTCTTGTGCTCATCCAGTTTCCTCTTGATGTACTTTATCTCTTTAGTCATATTGTATTTCAACTCATTGATTTGATTTTGGAGATTTGTATGAACCTTGTTGATTAGTTGTCTCAAATCCTGTGTGTAATCTGGGGCTCTGATTATTCCTTTGCTTGGGCCATATCATCCATCTTCTTACTATGGCTTGTAATTTTTTGCTTATGTCTAGTCATTTGATTATGATAGTGGGTTTACTCTGATGCTCTATTTCTCTCTCTCTCTGCTTAGGGATTTAGTAGTAGGAGGTTGTGTTTTACTGCTCTTATTAGATTCTTGGTTCAACCTGTTCTAGCTCTTTAATATTTTCCTTGTTTAGCTGCTCAAAACCATATCATGAACCCAGTAATGCATTGTAAACCAACATCCAAGGTCCTTTGCGAGGTATGCTGTAAAAGCCAGTAAAAGACTTTCATTTAATTACTTTTAATTTCCTCACATGCACTGCCTTGCCCTGTCAGCAGATGGCACTCTTTCACGGTCCTCTCATTTTAAATCCTGCGTTGAATATGTTCACTGCAAAACTAACAAAAAAAGTGACAGATTATTTTGCCTCAAGACTATTATAGCCTCACAAATCACACTTTTTCAGAGGGTGTCGCCAACCTTTGCTCACCGCCCCCTCCCTTTTCCCAATTGGGAAATAATTTCCCTCACCTTTGTGTCCTTATCAACCAGTTGTGGTCAGTAAGGAGGGTATTTGTGAAAGTATGATTTATCTAATCCCTTGCTGGCTCTATGCACATAGAGTTGCACAACCAACCAGGCTGGAAGGGATCGTGGGACACAGAAGACCAAATTTATTGGCCAAAGTTGAATCAGCCTGAGACTACATCCCTGTCTCTTCTTATACCTGGAGAAGTGGAGCCCTGTGGCCCCCTCTGTCCATAGCTGCCAGCCAGAGGCAGTATAACTCAAAGCTGTCTGCTCCAAGGGGAGGATGGGCACTAGCAGCTGCAGCTGCAGCTTTAACTCACAGTGTTTTCCCATCAAGATTCTTTTCCATTTCTCCTCTCTTTTCTGGATGGTGTCCAGCTTTCCCCTGGTGCCCTAAACTCGAAAACTTTATTCAAGTTTTTTACCTTTTCTCTTGCTATATTACTTGGAGAGGTGATTCCTGTGTTTCTCTAATCCTCTTTCTTTCTGGAAGACCTAGAAGTGTTCATTTTTTATGTTGTTCAAATTACCATTTTTCTTTAATGGAGTTTGCTTCTTTTTTTAAATCTAAAGTGTCATTGTTGAAGTTAATGTCACCTAGATTTTTTTCTATGTTACAATCTAAATGTTGATAGTTTTGCATTTTAAATTAAGTGTGGAATTCATAATGAATATTTTTTTGTGAAAAATATAAAGAAAGTTTCTAGAATGATTTTTCCCACATTTATGTCCAATTATTCTAACACCATTCATTTAAAATATTATTTTTTAACAAATGAATTGTCTTTGCATATTGTAAAATTTCAATTAGGGCATATTTTTGGAGTCTGTATTCTATACAATAG
The DNA here is from genome assembly GCA_029593785.1 of Cabassous unicinctus. Classification (NCBI taxonomy): domain Eukaryota; kingdom Metazoa; phylum Chordata; class Mammalia; order Cingulata; family Chlamyphoridae; genus Cabassous; species Cabassous unicinctus. The sequence continues at coordinate 9,800 of JAQZBX010068969.1, read as the reverse complement.
ATATATTTTCTTTACCATGTCACTCTGTCATAATAACTGTAGATTTATAGTAAGTCTTGAGGACAGGTGGTGTCAGTCTTCTGAATTTCATCTTCCCTATTGTGTTAGAAATTTTGGGTATTTTATAATTACATATGATCTTTAGGATCAGTTTGTCAACATTCACAAAATAACTTGTGGTAATTTTATTGCAATGCCAGAGAATGTATAGATCAAGTAGGAAAGAAATACAATATTAATTACATTAACTCTTCCAAATCATGTATGAGATATATCTCCATTTATTTAGATTTTCTCTGAAAAAATTCCTCAAAAGGTTGTAGCTTCCCTCACAATATACCTTGTACACATTTTTAAGGCCTGTGCCTATTTTTTATTGCTCATATAAATGGTGTTAATATTTTTTATTTAAAATTTTATTAAAGTATATCATCATATGTAAACATACAGAAACAATAAGTGTATAGTAAAAGTTGTGGACTTACAAAAAATACATGCATAATGTCACACAGGGCTCTCATACCTCACTCTATCAAAAATATCTGGCATTGTGGTGAAACATTTCTAACTAAGGATGAAAGAGCATCATCAAACTATTACTACTAAACAAACTACCTTGCTTTTGGAGTATTTTCTCTGGACCCACGCTATTATTATGATCATTATATCGTTCATACATAAACATACATAATAAGTGCATAGTAAAAGTTGTGAAATTACAAAGCAAACATACATAAATCATAAAGGGATTTCATACATCAACCCACCAGCAACACCTTGCATTGTTGTGAGACATTTGTTACAAATTATGAATGAATATCATCAAAATCTTACTACTAACTAAAGTCCATATCTTACATTTGGTGTATTTTTCTACCAATCCACCCTATTATTAGTTTTTTTAGTGTATTTTTATTACAGAAGTTGTAAACTTACAAAACAATCATGCTTATGTGCAGAATTCTCATACAACATATCTCCAACAACACACCACACCACAGTGGAACATTTGTTACATATTATGAGATAATATCATCAGACTATTACCAGTAACCATGGTCCATAGTGTACATTTGGCACACTTATTCCATACTCCATCATTATCAACACAGTACACCTTTGGCATAAATGTATGAATATTACACTATTGCTGTTAATTGCAATCCATAGTTCACTCCATTTTTATTTTTCCCACACTTCTCTACATTTCAACCACCCTGCAATAGTGACAAACATCTGCTCTTGCTTACAAAGGACATTCTTGCATCTGTACTATCAACCACAATTCTTATCCACCTCTGGGTTTACTGTATTATTCATTCCCTAGATTATTCTCTAACTTTCCTTCAAGTGACATTTACATCCTTCCACTACACCTTCCAGTCACATTCCCATTCATGAACCAATTGTTACTCACCATGTGTTACCATCACCCCTATACATTTCCATAATTTTACGGTAAGGTTAATTAAAACTTCTACATACATTAAGCAGCAGTAGTCAATCTCAGCCGTCCTCTTATCTCCTTTAAGAATCCACTACCTACCTACCACGTCTTCAAGATATTTTCCTATATATTTATTTAAAGGCTTGATGGTTCTTGCTTTTGTATTTAGGTCTTCGGTGCATTTTGAGTTAATTTTTGGTATAAGGTGTGAGATAGGGGTCCTCTTTCTTTCTTTTGGCTATGGGTATTCTGTTTTCCCAGCATCATTTTTTGAATGAGCTGCTCTGCCTGAGGTGGGAGTGTTTGACAAGCTTGTCAAAAACAACATGATCATAAATGTGAGGGTCTCTTTCTGAACCATCAATTTCATTACATTGGTCTGTGTGTCAGTTTTTATTTCAGTACGATGCTGTTTTTACCACAGTAGCTAGGTAACATAATTTAAAGACAAGAAGTGATAGTCTTCCAAATTTTGCTTTTCCTTTTAAAGATATTTCTGCCTATTTGGGACCCCTTGCCCTTCCAAACACATTTGGTAATAGTGTTTTCCATCACTTTAAAAATGCTGGTGGGATTTTTAGTGGTATTGCATTGAATCTGTATATCAATTTCCAAAAATTAACATCTGTAGCAATTTCATATTGTTTATGAATTCCAAAATGTTATTGGATTATGTAAATAAACTGGTCTGCTCCTCTGGGCATATTAGATTGTATTAAATTCAAAGGTTTCTTTATTACTTGATTAAATTATGTTTAGGGTTTTGATTGGGCCACATTAGTAGGATGTTGAGTCCCCACCCACCAAGGGGGTTGAGACTCACAGAGAAAATGAAATGGTAGAATGCAGAATTAGTTTTTTTGATGCTGAAGTCCCAGGAAGCAAACACATGGGAGAAAAACACAGAACAATAGAGTAGAGATGTCTCCATAGACATAGGAGAGGACCAGAAAATGAGTAACCTTATAGTCTACAGCTAACATTATGGAGAGAACACAGTAGCTGAGCCAGATAGAAATGAGCCCCAGGAGAGAAAGGAGACTTATCCTAACCTACAGCTAATATTATAAAACCTAGAAACATAGAGCCTTAAGAGAAGAATAATGCTGGACCCTTGCAGAGGTTGGCAACCATCTTGCTTCAAAACGGGGCAACAAACTTTGTTAGGAAAGTGTCATATGGTTTATGGCCTCATAACTAAGATTCTACCCCAAATAAATACCCTCTGTAAAAGCCAACAGATTTCTGGTACTTTGCATCAGCACTCCTTTGGCTGACAAATACAGAATTTGGTACCAGGAGGGGTGTAGTGTTTTTGGAATTACTAAAATCCTGGAAAGTTTTTATAAATGGGTAAGGGGTATTTTGGGAGGATTAATGAGATGCTTGATGGAAAAGTCCTAGATTGCTTTGAAGACACTTTTGGTAGTAATTTGAAGCCTAAAGTTATTTTTGATAATGCCTCAGAAGGAAATAATTGTGATGTTTGTTTTAACAGGCCTAGAATGCTTTGAAAAAACTGTTGGTAGGAATATGGATGCTAAAGAAACTTTTTAATGAGGCTTCAGAAGTAAATGATAAAACTATTAATATAAACTGAAGAAAAATGTGATTCATGTTTTAAAATTGCAGAGAAATATGTAAGATTAACTCTTGATGTTTTATGGTAGGCAGAATTTGAAAATGATGAGCCTGGATATTTAGCTGAAGAGCTTTCCAAAGTAAACTCGAATAAATGGCTGGGTTTCTCATTGAAGCTTATATTAAAATGCTACATGAGATAAATAAGCTGAAAATTGAATTGTTGGGCACAAAGAAAACAGAAACTGATTTCAGAAATTCCAAGCCTCTGGAAATCAAGCCCACAAATGATAGTGCCCCATTTGAGGACTTAATTAAACTGGGAACATGAAAATCAGGATTGAAGATGTAGTTATCTGGGAAAGATGTCTGGAAAGACTTACTGTCTGATCACTTGGACGCCTGATTCTTGCATGCTAAACAAAAAGATTTTGGGAGAACTGTTTGAACAAAACCACTGACAACTTGGACCAAAAGGGACATGGAAGGGAGAGATTGAAGGAGAAACAACTTTAAGAAGAAAACCATGGAAGCTGAGATATGGAATTAAGACTCTGGGAGAGCAAACTGAAGAAATTGTAAATATACATAAAAAGGTAATGGATATAATGGTGATGAAAGGCCCAATCCAAGAAATCAAGAATACACTAGAAGCACATAGCAGCCTATTTGAAGAGGCAGAGGAAAAAATTAGCAATGTGGAAGACAGTACATCTGAAATCAAACAGATCGATAAAAAATTAGAAAAAAATTCAGCCAGAACTTAGGGATCTGAATGGCAACAGAAAATGCAGAAACATATATATTATAGGCATCCAGATGGAGAAGAGAAAAGGGACTGAAGGAGTGTTGGAGGAAAAAAATAGCTGAAAACTTCCCTTCCATATTGAGGGAGATGGATGTATATGTCCAGAAATTGCAGTGTACTGCAAACTGTATAAATTCTAACTGTCCTACTCCAAGACATATACTTGTTAAATTGTCCAATGCTCAAGACAAAGAGAGAATACTGACAGCAGCAGGAGAAAAGAGAACTGTTACATTCAAGGAAAACTCAATAAAACTAAGATATGATCTCTCATTTGAAATGATGAAGACAAGAAGATAGTGGTATGACATAGTCAAGGTGGTAAAAGAAGAAAACTTCCAGCCAAGAATTCTCTATACAGCAAACCTGGCATTCAAAAATGTTGGAGAATTCAAAATATTCACAGATAAACGGAAATTGAGAGTGTGCAAATAAGAAACATGCTCTTCAAGAAATGCTAAAAGGAGTGATACTGGTTGAATGGAAAAAAATCATGAGAGTTGGAGGAAAGAGTAAGAAAAATAAAAAAAAAAGAAAAATGAAAAGAACATATGACACACATAAACCCAAAGATAATATGACTAATGTAAGTAATTCCTTGAGCATAAGAAAATTGAATTTTAATGGTTTAAACTCATGAGTCAAGAGAAAAAGATTGCCAAAATGGATAAGGAAATATGATACATCTATATGCTGTCTCCAGGAATCCCAATGCAGACCAAGGGATTCAAGGCAGCTGAAAGTGAATGGCTGTAAAACAATCTAACAAGCAAACAATAAACAAAAAAGGGTGGGAGTAGCAATACTAATATCAGACAAAATAGACTTTAAATGCCAAACTTTTGTAAGGGACCAATATGGACAGTATATATTAGAAAAGAGGTAATCATTCAAGAAGAAAGAACAATCCCAGTTATGCTCCTAACTGGGGCATGTCACAATATATAAGGCAAAAATGGACAAACTAATTGGAGAAATAAACGCATCTACAATTTTAATGGGAGACTTTAATACACCATTATCATCATTAGAAAGAACATCTTGACAGAGAATCAATAAAGAGCAAAAACTTTGAACAATACAAAGAGGATCTGAGCCTTATAGACATATACAGAACATTACACCCAAATACAGTGGGATATAAATTATTCTCGCGTGCACATGGATCATTCTCCAAGATATACCACATGCAAGTCCACAGAAAAACTCTCAATTAATTCAGAAAGTTTTAAATTATACACACTAATTTATCTGACCAGAATGCAAAGAAGCTGGAAAGCAGTCAGGGCCAGAGAACCAGATTAGGCACAAAGATATAAAAGTTAAACAACTCACTCTTATACAAATAGTCGGTCAAGGAGGAAATATCAAAAGAAATAAGTAACTACCTTGAAACAAATGAAAATGACAATGCAACATATCAAAACATATGGGATGCAGCAAAAGCTATACTGAGAGGGAAATTTATAGACCTAAATACATATATCAAAAAAGAAGAAAGAACTAAAATTGAAAAAACCTAATTGCACACCTGGAAGAATTAGAAAAATAAGAAAAAATTAACTTCCTTTCCAGAGGAAGTAGAAAGAAGGAAATAACAAAGATTAGAGCAGAACTAAATGAAATAAAAAATAAGAAAGCACTAGAAAAAATAAACAAACCTAAAAACCGGTTCTTCAAGAAGATAAATAAAATTGACAAATCATTAGCTAGGCCAACAAAGATAAAAAGAGAGAAGATGCAAATATACAAAATAAGAAATGAGGAAGGGAATATAACCACTGATCCCACAGAAATAAAGTGTATCATAAGAGGATAATTTGAAAAATTATATCACAACAAGAAGGATAATTTAGAGGAAGTGGACACATTTCTAGAAACTCACAAACAGCCTACATTGACAAAAGAAGAAATTGATGAGCTCAACAGATCAATCACAAGTATCAGTCATCAAAAACTTCCCAACTAAAAAGAGCCAGGACAGACAGCTTCACAGGTGAATTCAACCAAACATTCTGAAAAGAACTAACACTAATCCTGCTTATAATCTTTTAAAAAAATAGAAGTAGAAGAAACATTGCATCTCATTCTACGATGACAACATTACTCTAATGCCAAAGCCAAACAAAGATGCTTCAATAAAGTAAAATTACAGATTAATCTCTCTAATGAACCTAGATGCTAAAATCCTCAATAAAAAACTTGCTAATCATTTTCTACAGCACACCAAATAAATTACACACCATGACCACGTGGGTTTCATCCCGGGTGTGCATGGATGGTTCAACATAAGAAAACCAATGTGATACACTATAGATAGAAAGGAAACAATTCACAAGTCATTTCTATAGATACAGAAAAGCATTCAACAAAATACTGCACACATTTCTGATAAAAAACAATGCAAATGAATAGGAATAGAAGGAAACATCCTGCTCATGAAGAAGGTTATACATTAAAAACAAACAGCTAACATCATATTCAAGGGTGAAATCCTAAAGGCATTCCCTTTAAGATCAGCTACAAGACAAGGATGCCCACTATCACCACTCCTATTTCACATTGTGGTAGAACTACTTGCTCTGGCAAATTGGAAAGGAGGAAGTCAAAATTTCACTATTTGCAGATGACATGATCCTATACATAGAAAGCCCTGAGAAATCTACAACAAAGCTTCTAGAACTTATAAATGAGCTCAGTAAAGTTGCAGGTTATAAGATCAGTATGCAAAAAGCAGTAGCATTTCTGTACACTTATAATGAGCAATCTGAGGGGGAAATCAAGAAAAAAATGCCATTTACAATAGTAAATAAAGAATAAAATACCTAAGAATAAATTTACCTAAAGGTGTAAATGATGCATACACAGAAAACTACACAAAACTGTTAAAGGGAATCAAAGAAGCCTTAAATAAATGGAAGAATATTCCCTGTTCATGGACAGGAAGACTAAACATCATTAACGTGTTTATCCTAACCAAACCCATCTATGGATCTAATGCAATTCCAGTAAAAAAACAACACAGCATTTTTTAATGAATCGGAAAAATTAACTTTGAAATTATTTGGAAGGGCAAGAGGCCCCAAATAGCCAAATACATATTGAAAAAGAAAAAGAAAATCATAGGAATCACACTACCTGACTTCAAAACATTTTACAAAGCTACAGTGTTCAAAACTGCTTGATATTGGCCCAAGGACAGACATAACAACAAATAGAACCAAAATGAGAGTTCTGATATAGATCCTTGCATAAACAGTCATCTGATATTCAACAAGGCTACAAATCCCACTTAACTAAGAGAGATAGAATGGCCTCTTCAGTGAATTCTACTTGGAGAACTGGTTATCCACATTCAAAACAATCAGTGAAGAACAGGATCTTAAACTTTATACAAAAATCAACTCAAGATGGATCAAGGATCTAAATATAAGAGCCAAGACCATAAAGACTTTGAAATATAATGTAGAGAGACATCTACAGGACCTTTTAATAGGAAATGGTTTCATGAACTTCACATCCAAATCATGAGCAGCAAAAGAGAAAATAGATAAATGGGAGTCCCTCGAAATTAAAAACTTTTGCACCTCAAAGGAGGTTATCAAGAAAGGAAAAAAGTAGCCTACTCAATGGGAGAAAATATTTGGCAATCATATAACTGATAGTAGCCTAATATCCAGCATATATAAAGAAATACTACACCTCAAAAATAAAAAGACAAACAACCCATTTAAAAATGGGCAAATGACTTGAAAAGACATTTCTCCAAGGAAGAAATACAAATGGCTAAAAAGCACATGTAAAGAGGCTAAACATCACTAGCTATTAGGGAAATGCAAATCAAAGCTACAATGAGATACCATCTTCCATTCACTAGATTTGTGGTTATTAAAAAAAAGGGAACTACACGTGTTGGAGAGCATATGGAGGAATGAGAACATTCATCGACTACTGGAGGGACTGTAGAATGGTCGAGCCATTGTGGAAGACAGTTTGGTGGGTCTTCAAAATATTAACTATAGAATGGCCATATGATCCAGCAATTCCTCTGCTAGGTACCCAGAAGAAATGAAAGCAAGGATAAGAACAGATATATGCACATCAATGTTCATAATGGCACTATTCATTATTGCGAAAAGTTGGAATTAAGCCAAATGCCCATCAACAGATGAATGGAAAAACAAAATGTGGCACATATACACAATGGTATATTACTCAGCTCTAAGAAGGAATACAGTGCTAACTCAAACAATAACATGGATGAATCTTGAGGATCACACGTTATGTGAAGCAAGCCAGGCATTGAAGGACAAATATTATGTGACCTCACTGATATGAATTAAGCAAATTGAGCACACTCAGAGAGCTATTGTGTGGAAGATAGGTTTATAGGAAATAGGAAGGGAGAAGAAGGTTGTGAGCCAATGTCCATACAGGTGTAATCTATGATAAGGTGGAAGTGTGTAGTTGGGCACTGAAGGGATATGACAGGAGGGTAGTGATACTTTTGGGTTTGGTGGTGCATGTTTGAAAGGTGGTTAGAGTGGGAAGGGTGGGTTGGACAGTCAATGGAACTGAGGGGAAGGTTGAGGGAGGGACCAAGTGAACACTGTGGATTGGTGGGTGTGTGGTTGAAATTGCAAAGGTGGGATGCTTTAATGGCAATATGACAAGAATGGCTTACTGGTTGAGGGTGTTGGACGGGGGTGTTTGATACAAGGCCCACATGAGGCAGCCTTATAAGGAGTGTGCTATTGATCATTTTGTCATAATATGTTGTATCAGTGGGTGGAAACCCACATAATGAGCAGGAAGGAGTTGGGCTCCCATCCTGGGGAAGACCAGGATGTCCTCAAACAGAGGGTTGGGATTCTTTAAAGGGCATGGGCAGATCATAATAGGGGAGGACAAACCAGTGTGTTAAGACCTCAGTGTTGTTTCAAGTAACTATGAATCTTGTCATCCAAGGACTGAACCTGGGTGGTCACCACTGTCCCTGAGGGGAGTTGGAAGGATTAGAATAGATGGAACAGGGGGCAATGGAAGTGTACTACATGATCTTGCAATGATGGACACAGGCCCTGTTAAATATCATTAAAATTTATAAAAGTGTATGTTCTAAAATGTAAATCATAATGTAAACCTTTGACCATGGTTTGAAGCTATGTTTCACTATTTGCATATCAATTATAACAAATGTACTACCCACATATAAAAAGGTATTAATATGGGAAGGGGGAAAAGGGGGAGGATGTTGGGTATATAGGAGTCCCCTATATTCTGATGGGACTTTAATGTGATCTAAAACTTCTTTGAAAACAAAATGAAAAAAATGAAGACACTGGGGAATAAATGGAAGAAAATGTCACTGTACATACAAGACAACAGATATTAGAGTAATGAGAGGGAAAATGTCAAAAAATTGTTTAATTTTTTCATTATTTTTAATATACCAATTTTAAAATTTTATTTTTAGTTTTAAAAAATTTTTTTATGTATTTTATTTCTTATATTTAAACCTACCATTATTTCATTTTCCTATTAATTGTATTTGGCTGCTCATGGGCTTCATTTTTTAAGAAGCTTTAGATAGCAGAAGAGTTACACCTGGGAAGGGGAGGATTTTTGGTGTGGTGTGTCAGTGAAGGAGGATACATGGGATGAAATTCACCTGGACATATAAATATGGTATACAAATGTGTTCAAATGTTCATGGGACATTGTCACAGTGGGTGAAGATTCACACAATAATCTACAGAATATTAAATTCCCAACCTGGAGAGCTCTGCCACATTCTTTAATGGAGCAGCAATAGTACCCAAGTGCAGGGAAAATGACTGGTGAAGGAGGATGATCCATTGATGGTCCTTGATTTTGATGATTATGCTTGTGAGCCTTTGATCTTCAACTTGAAACTTATTTGAACAAGTTGAACAAGTTGAACAAGTTGAAGAAGTTGAACAA
>JAQZBX010068967.1:0-15658 GCA_029593785.1 Cabassous unicinctus | reverse complement strand
GAAACTATATGCCAACAAACTAGACAACCTAGATGAAATGGACAAATTTCTAGAAACGCACAACCAACCTACACTGACGCTACAAGAAATACAAGAACTTAACAAATCAATCACATTTAAGGAGATTGAATCCATCATCAAAAATCTCCCAGCAAAGAAAAGTCCAGGACCAGATGGCTTCACAGGTGAATTCTACCAAACATTTCAAAAAGAATTAACACCAATCCTGTTTAAACTCTTCCAAAAAATTGAAGAGGAGGGAAAATTACCGAACACATTTTATGAAGCCAACATCACTCTAATACCAAAGCCAGATAAAGCTTCTACAAAAAAAGAAAATTACAGACCAATCTCTCTAATGAACATAGATGCAAAAATTCTCAACAAAATACTTGCAAATCAAATCCAACAGCTTATCAAAAGACTTATACATCACAGCCAAGTAGGATTTATTCCTGGTATGCAAGGTTGGTTCAATATAAGAAAATCAATCAATGTAATAAACCACATTAACAAACTGAAGTAAAAAAACCACATGATAATCTCTATCAATGCAGAAAAGGCATTCGACAAAATCCAGCATCCTTTTTTCATAAAAACACTTCAAAAGACACAATTAGGATACTGAAAGAGAAAAACTGCCAGCCGAGAATTCTTTATCCACTAAAATTGTCCTTCAACTATGAAGTTAAGTTTAAAATAGTCACAAATAAACAGAAACTATGTGAGTTCATAAAAAAGAATCCGCCTTTGCAGGAAGTACTAAAGGGAGCCTTACAGCCCAAAAGAAAAAGACAGGAGAGAGAGACTTGGAGGAGAGTGTAGAAGGCAAGAATAGCAGAAAGGATAACCAAAAGAATAAAAAGACAGATGAAAAGAAGATATGACATATGAAAATCAAAGAACAAAATGGTCGAAGTAAACAAAACATTTACAGTACTATCACTGAACGTTAATGGATTAAGCTCCCAAATCTAAAGATAAAGGCTGACAGAATGGATAAAAAACCATAAGCATTGGGAAGCGGGAGTGGCTCAGTCAAAAGAGCCCCCGTTTACCATATGGGAGGCCCCGGGTTCGCTTCCCGGGGCCTCCTTGTGAGGGCAGGCCGGCCCGCGCAGCCTAGTGGGCTGATGCAGCAAGCCCTCACAACAGGAAGCGGGTGTGGCTCAACCGATAGAGCCCCCGTTTACCATGTGTGAGGCCCCGGGTTCGCTTCCCGGGGCCTCCTTGTGAGAGCAGGCCGGCCCGCGCGGCGTGAGAGGCTGATGCAGCAGGACCTCACAGCAAGGGGAAGATAAGCAGACATGGAGAAGACACACAGCGAATGGACACAGCAAGCACAAGCAGAAGGGGGGGATAAATAAATAAGTAAGTAAATCTTTAAAAAAAAAAAATCTACAGTCAGTGTGATGTCTCTGAAAATTTCCTTTCATGAAAGAAAAATAACATTTACAAGGACCAGATATTTTTATTTTATGGTTGGCATGACCCTAAAAATTAAGGCATAAGACAGCAATAATTTATATAAGCCTAAAGAAGGGAATCCTTTCCAAGAGAATACTTTTTCTCCATGAAGCCTCTTTAGAATATTTTATAATTATACATTATATTGTATTTTTCCCAACTAGCTAAATATTGATAAAAACTGACAAATTCTAGTATAAACAAGCAAGATCACCCTAATTAGCTACCATTAAAAATTGTTAGAAATGCAAAATGATACATGTTTTTCAAAAATAGACAAAATAGACTGACTTTTCTACTAGAATTATTTTCAGTCATAAATAATCACCCCTTCTACAAATTACAACAATAGCTACATTCAAAATTGACAGGAATAAATAATTTAGACTTAAATATTTATGCCTAAAAATCAATTCTTAATTGTTTTCCAAAAACTAAATACATTTTTTAAAAACAATATGAACATGAATATTTCTAAATAGACACAATTTAAATTTATTTTCCAAAATTCAAGACATTTTAGCATGCTTTGAAGCATTGTATATAGATTTATTCTAGCCAAAATAAATGTATATTAAATAGGCAAGGAAAGGTTAGCCAATGTGTTCTGGCTAGCTAATGAAATTTTTTAAGATGTTAGATTTTTAAATTGTTAAACATATATGAACACATATGAATAGCAAATACAGCTATTAAAAGAGAATTCAGAAATATTAAACTGTTATGATGCTGACATGAAAATTTATATTGACTTTACTTTTTTATTTGATGTAATTAAGAGGATAAGGAAGAAAGAATACAGGAGAACAGAAACTAGAAGATTTTTACTACTAATGCCGACATTCAACAATAAACTTACACTTCAGAGGACAGAGGTGGAAGAAGAGAAAGTAAGCCTAAATGGACCTAAATTCAGGGTACATGAAGAGGAAAGCCAATAGAAGATGGAAATTTCAAAAGGCATTCAATATACTTGCCCGAATCCTGGTATGTGGGCATGTTCAAGAAATACACATATATGCATCTACTTATATATCTAAATGTGTAAATAACCACGCATAGTCTTGACACTATGCATAAGAGAGAGCAGTATGGTTGACCAGGTCCTGGGTGCACACATTGTACTTCTTGCTCTTGATGGGTTTCGATTCTTTCAATTTTAGATGGCTTCTAACATATGGCAGGTCCTTTGCTATGTGCTTGGAGGATTATCTTCATAGGGGTTGAAGGACAGATATCCTGCTTTGTTGGGATCACACTGTTCTAACAAAAGGCGTTTTTTTTTTTTTTTCTTTTTAAATTTTGTTTTTAAAGAAGCTTTAGATTACATAAATGATACATCGAAAATATAGAAGGATTCCCATAAACCCCAGCCCGTCTCTCTCCCACACTCTTCCCCATTAACAACATCTTTCATTAGTGTGGTATGTTTGTTACAATTGATGAACACATATTGAAGCAATGCTACTAACCATGGTCAGTAGTTTACATTATAGTTTACACTTTGCACTGCACATTTTTATAGGTTTTGACAAAATGTATAATGGCCTGTATCTGTCATGGCATTGTCATTCAGAACAATTCCAATGTCCCCCAAATGCCCCGTGTTACGCCTGTTCTTTCCTCTTGCTCCCCTCAGAACCTCTGGTGACCACTGCCTTTATATCAATGTTATAAGATCTGCCATTGCTAGAATAATAATAAGTCTTCTTTAGTCCATATTTGCATTCCTCCCTTATGTTTGTTCATTCCTCAGTCTTGAGGATTTTAGGATGGTGTTGCCCACTCTGTTTCTAATTGAGAGGGTGCTTAGATCCAATGGGGAAGATGGATGGAACCATCTTGTTTGCAGTTGTAGATACTCTGTTTTTTGGGATTGACATTGTTCATCACCTTTATTTTGTTAGTTGTCCTGGACAAGTCCAATGACCTAGAGAGTAGGTGTTACAACACTGCTGAGATTCAGGGCTTAACTGGCATATGAACAGACTGAAGTTTTAAGTCTCTGGTACATATATTTAATAAGTATAGTATTAATTACAGGTTCAAATAAAAGGGGCAGAAAAGCCATGTATAGGGAAATTATAAATGAGTCTAACTCTGTTATATTGGGGAACATATATACCAAGGTAAGGCCCACTGACAGGGTGTTGAAATCCTGAGGTTGTCTGCCTTGCCTATAGTGTCTCTAGAGTCTACAGGAGCACCCCTGCTTGAAGCACTGTTTACGGTAGCAGTCAATGAGATCCTCCCGAGACATGCATAAGCATAACCTCTGGAATGACCTCTGACTCACTTTGAAATCTCTTAGGCACATAAACTCATTTGTATTTAATGTTTCCCCTTTTTGGTCAAGATCTTTTTCCAAATGCATTACTAGTTGGCGCCTGATAAAAATATCTCAGTGCCAGGGAGGCTCATCCCCAGGAGTCATATCCCATGCTGGGTAGAAGATAGTGAGTTTATATGCTGAGTTTGGCTTAGAGAAAGGCCTCATTTGAGCAACAAGGAGGATTTCAGGAGTTAGCTCTTAGGCAATATATAATACTAAGTTAAGTTGCAGTTTCACAAGAACAAGGTTCATAAGTACAACCATCATTGTTGTGGGCCTGGTGCATTGATCTGTCCTCTTTTGCTAAGCACTGCCCATGTACTCTAGGGATTCTTATTAAACTCCCATTCTGGGAGTCCTGTTATATTCTCAGTTAGAGGGGCAAGAATATCTTGAGAACATAGGCAGTGCCTAATAAAAGAAAACAGACCAATATGTCAAACCCTCTATATTAATGCATGTAACGATGAACTTTAATCCTCAAAAACTGAAACTTAGTGGTTACCATAAGTCCTGAGGGGAGGGGGAGGGGAGAAAAGAATAGATGGAACATAGGACATTTTTTAGGGCATTGGAATTGTTCTGTATGATCTTGCAATGATGGATATAGGCCATTATAAATTTTGTCAAAACCAATAAAATTGTATGGTGCAAAATGTAATCCATAATATAAACCACTGACCATGGTTAGTAGCAATGCTTCAACATGTGTTCATCAATTGTAACAAATGCACCATACTCATGTAAGAAGTTATCAATAGGGGAAAATGTGACAAAGGGAGGATGTGGGGTACAGGAGAATTCCCTATATTTTCTATATGACTTTTCTGAAATCTCAAGCTTCTTTGAAAATAAAGCCAAAAAATAAGACACTGGGGGAACATATAGAAGAAATTGTCACTGTACAAAAAAGACAACAAATCTTATGTTGATGCCAGACCCAATGAATTTTTTAAAAAAATTTAAATTTATTTTTAATTTTTTGTATTTTATTTGTTTTTTAAATTATTATTTTATACTTTATCATTTTTATTCATATATTATTTTGGCTTTGTTTGGGGGGAGGTTTTGAATTGCAGAAGGGTCACAAATGTGGCAGGGGAGGATCACTGGTACAGGGTGTTGGTGATGGGGGATGTGTGAGGAGGGGGGCACTGGAGCATGCCTTTATGGAATATGAAGATGTTCAAGTGGTCATAGGGTGTTGTCTCAGTGGGTGGAGACCCACACAATAACCAAAATGATATTGAATTCCCATCCTGGGAAGTCCTGCTTCATTCTCTAATAGAGCACCAAGAATCCCTAGAATAGGGGTTTTTAAAGATGGTTATTGAATGTGCTAGAGGATATGATGACCACAAATTAAAGTTGTCCTATTACTGTCGTTAATGGAGCTGGTTCAATATATAATGAATATTTAATTTAGAATATAAAGAATGAATTTCACTCTGATGACAAAATTCTCCCACATCTTTTTCTTTTTTACATTAATGGTTCTGTTTTCCATATTCACTTCCTCCCTTCCTCCACTTTTTACTATTAAAAATATTTTATTTGCTTTCTGTGTAATATTTATTTCTTTTTAAAATATCTGTGTGTGTGTCTGCATGTGTGTGTGACACACAAGGCCAGAAAATTTGAAATTGCCTGTGTCCCTTATTGATAGAGAAATCCACATTCAGCACTAGTCAATGTTGCTTACACTTTGACTCTTTTGTGGGCAAGGCTATTGGATATGTTCCATTAAAAAGCCTGTGCACCTTAACATGGAACAAATGTTATGTAAATGTAAACTAAACAAAAATCCAAATAGAAAAATGGACTTATGAATTTGTGAACATCCTAATTATTAGTAAAAGTAAGATACAGTAAATGAAAATAGAATCCCTTTGAATAATTCTTAGAAATCTGGGTAGCATTTTGTCATCAGAATATTTTTTTCATGAGTACAAGTTTCTGGATAGACCAGAATCTATTTTTGACCAAGGCAAAAAACCTTGGTCAGTGGACACATATATTTGAATTGGCTGTGGTCTTCTCCATATCACAGATACTACAGAATTTTTTATGTGCTTTTAAAATATTAGCTGGTTAACTGTGCATATTAATCTCATTCAAACTTGTTACCAAAAGTAAGGTGTTTTCCAGGGAGTAATACCAAATATTCTTGAAATATAGTGAAATACTATGATTGAGCCAATATCTAGCAAATCTTAAATTCTTGCATGCAAGGCAAAAAGTTTAATCAGATATTTGTTCATGGAAAAGACCCTTGAACTAAGAACTGGTCTACTTGATTTAGATCTGCATCAATCTGGCTTATAGAGTAGGGTTTATTTTTGATCAATGCCAATTAATATTTATTGAGTTAATACTACATACCTACATGTGTCAATTATTGTCTGAGAGCAATAGTGAACATAATCTATCCCATTAGATATTCATTTACATACATAGTTACTAGCACTGTCCCATTTTGATGCTATATGAGAGAAAATGTTGGGGCAGGTTGAAGGGCAAGTCTCAGGTGAATATGTTAATGGCTATTTACATGTATGGTTGGTTGTGTTTAGCAAATTTCACATCTTCCCACCTGTGGATGAAGAAGAAATACATATTTTCATCTATGTGGGGCATAGTCCTTCTTACGGTTTATACAGATCTATTCTTTGACCTAGGGAGGTATCAGAGTCAAATAATTTTCTTGAGTAATTTGGAAAAATCTTCACCCTAAACCAATGTTAACGCCTTCCCTATCTTCGCACCCAAGATCAGTGTGAAAGTAAGAAACAATGAAAAAAAAAAAGATTGGAAAGATATGTCAGCCAAAGAAAGTTTGAAGGAAAGAGGAATGAAGGAAGCCCATTATGAGCTTAATTTTAGTCACATTTGCTCTGTCTTTTTCATTCAGTTTTCTGCCCACTTGAGCAATCACAGATTAGTAAGCAATTATTTTTAGATGCTTTTACATAAATTTATTATATATTACTTTTATTAGAGAGGTTGTGAACTTACAAAACAATCATGCACATGTGTGGAATTCCCATACAACACCTCTCCACCAACACACTACATTGTTGTGTTTGTTACAGATTATTAGATAATATCATCAGACTATTACCACTAACCATGGTCTATAGCATACATTTGGTATATTTTTCCATACCCCCCTATTATTTAACACAGTACATATTTGGCATTGATACAAGAATATTACAGTATTGCTGCAAACTATAGTCAAAAGGTTACATTACTTGTATTTTTCTCATGCTTCTCCACATTCGTACCACCTTGCAATAATTATGTACATTTATTCTAGTTCATAGAAGGACATTCTTGTATTTGTACTATTAACCACAATTCTCATCCACCTCTGGGTTCACTATGTTATTCAGTCCCTAGATTGTTCTCTAGCTTTCTTCCAATTGACATTTACATCCCTATACTACTCTTTTCAGCCACAATCACTTTTATAAACCAGCTGCATTAGTTATACTCACTATAATGTGTTACCATCCACTCTACCCATTTTACACATTTACAATCAAGTTAAATAAAACCTTTACATACATTAAGCATCAGTACCTCTTATCTCCTAATAACCTATACTCTAGGTTTTAACTCCATGCGTTTATTCTTCGTATTTCGTTCCTATTAGCAAGACCATGCAATACATTTCCTTTTGTGCATGGCTTATTTCACTTAACATAATGTCTTCAAGGTTCATACATGTTATCATATGTGTCCCAATTTCATTTCTTCTTACAGCAGCATAGTATTCCATTGTATGTATATATCACATTTTGTTTATCCATTCATCAGTTGATGGACACTTGGGTTATTTCCATCTTTTGGCAATTGTGAATAACACCACTATGAACAGTGGTGTGGAAATATCTATTCACATCACAGTTTTCAGTGCTTCTGGATATATTCCTAGTGGAGGAATTGCTGGATCATATGGCAGTTCTATATTTACCTTCCTGAGGAACCACCAAACTGTCTTCCACAGAGGCTGCACCATTTTACATTCCCACCAGAGTGTTCCTATTTCTCCACATCCTCTCCAGCACTTATTATTTTCAGTTTTTTAAATAATGGCCATTCTATGCGGTGTTATATGGTATCTCATTGTTGTTTTGATTTACATTTCCCTAATAGCTAGTGATATGGAGCATTTTTTCATGTGCTTTTTGGCCTTTTGTATTTCCTCTTTGGAGAAATGTCTAAGTTTTTTACCCATTTTTTAAATTGGATTGCTTGCTCTTTTATTATTGCATTGTATGATCTCTTTATATAGAGTGGAATTCAAACCCTTATTGGATATGTGGTTTCCAAATATTTTCTCCCATTGAGTGGGCTGCTTTTTCACTTTCTTGACAAAGTCCTGTAATTACAAAAGTGTTTACGTTTGAGGAGGTCCCACGTATCCATGTTTTCTTTCATTGCTCGTGCTTTTAGTGTAAAGTTTAGGAATCCACCACCTATCACCAGGTCTTAAAGATGTTTCCCTAAGTTTTCTTCTAGGAGCTTTATGGTTGTAGATTTATTAGTTAGGTATTTGATCCATTTTGAATTAATTTTTGTTTAAGGTGTGAGATAGAGGTCCTCTTTCTTTCCTTTGGCTATGGATATCCAGTTTTCCTATCACCATTTCTTGAATAGACTGTTCTGCCCCCGCTAGGTGGGTTTGACAGCCTTGTCAAAAATCACTTGACCATAGATGTGAGGGTCTGTTTCTGAACCATCAATTTAGTTACATTGGTTTATGTGTCTGTCTTTATGCTAGTACCATGTTGTTTTTACCACTGTAGATAGGTGATATGATTTAAAGTCTGGAAGTGAGAGTCCTCCAACTTCACTCTTCCTTTTTAAATGTTTCTTGCTATTTGCTGTCCCTTACCCTTCTGAATAAATTTGATAATTGTATTTTCCATTTGTTAAAAAAAGGCTGGTGGAATTTTTATTGGGATTGCTTTGAATCTGTTTATCAATTTGCATAGAATTGAATTTTAACAACATTTAGTCTTACAATCAATGAACACGGAATGTTCTTCTATTTATTAAGGTCTTTTTAAAATTTCTTTTAGCAATGCATTGTAGTTTTCTGAATAAAAGTGCTTTATGTCCTCGGTTAAGTTTATTCCTAAATATTTGATTCTTTTAGTCGCTATTATAAATGGAATTATTTTCCTGACTTCCTCCTCAGATTGCACATTACAAGTGATAGAAACACCACTGATTTTTGCATATTAATCTTGTATCCTGCCACTCTGCTGAAATCATTTGTTAGTTCTAACAGCTTTCTTGTAGATTGAGATTTTCTAGGTATAGGATTATATCATCTGCAAATAGCAAAAGTTTTATTTCTTTCTTTCCAATTTGGATGCCTTTTATTTCATTTCCTTGACTGATTGCTCTAGCTGGAACCTCTAGCAGTATATTGAACAACAGTGGTGAGAGTGGGCATCCTTGTCTTGTTCTCAATCTCAATGGGAAAGATTTCAGTCTTTCACTATTGAGTACAATGTTAGCTGTGGGTTTTTCATATATGGCCTTTATCATGTTAAGAAAGTTTACTTCAAGTCCTATCTTTTGTAGTATTTTTATCAAGAAAGATGCTGCATTTTGTCAAATGCCTTTTCTGAGTCAATCAATAGGATCATGTGATTTTTCTTCTTTGATTTATTAATGTGGTGTATTACACTGATTGATTTTCTTGTGTTGAACCACCCTTGCATGCCTGGTATAAAACCTACTTGATCCTGACAAATAATTCTTTTAATGTGTTGTTGGATTCGATTAACAAGTATTTTTTTGAAGATTTTTGCATCTGTATTCATTAGGGAAATGGGTCTGTAATTTTCTTTTTTCATAATATCTTTATCTGGCTTGGTATTAGGGTGATATTGTCTTCATAGAATGAGTTTGGTAGAGTCCCTTTTTGTTCAATTTTTTGGAAAAGCTTGAGTAAGATTGGCATTAAATCTTCTTTGAATCCTTGGTAGAACTCACCTGGGAAATCATCTGGTCCTGGGGTTTTCATTTTGGGGAGTTGTTTGGTGACTGGTTCAAACTCTTTACTTGTGATTGGTTTGTTGAGGTCTTCTATTTCTTCTAGAGTCAGTGTAATTTGTTCATACATTCCTAGGAATTTTTCCATTTTGTCTACATGGTCTAGTTTTCTGGCATAGAGTTGTTCATAGTATCCTCTTATGGTCTTTTTTATTTCTGTGGTCAGTAGTAATGTCTCCATTTTCATTTTTTATTTCATTTATTTGCATCTTCTCTCTTTTTACTTTTCAGTCCAGCTAAGGGTTTATCAATTTTGTTGATCTTCTTGAAGAACCAACTTTTGGTTTTGTTAATTCTGTCTATTGTTTTTTGTTCTTGTTGTTCTCAATTCTGCTTATTTCTGCTCTGATCTTTGTTATTTCATTCATTCTATTTTCTTTGGGATTAGTTTGCTGTACCTCCAGCTGTGTAGCTACATCATTGATTTTAGCTCTTTCTTCTTTTTTAATGTAAGCATTGAGGGCTACAAATTTTTCTCTCAGTCTTGCCTTCACTGCATCCCATAGGTTTCGATATGTTGTATTCTTGTTTTCATTCATCTCAAGATAATTATTGATTTCTCTCAAAATTTCTTCTTTGACCTACTGAAAAAGAGTGTGTTGTTTAATCTCCATGTATTGTGAATTTTCCCTTTTACCACCTCTTTTTGATTTGCAACTTTATTCCACTACGATCAGAGAAAGTGCTTTGTATAATTTCAGCCTTGTTGAATTTATTGAGATCTTCTTTGTGACCCAAAATATGGTCTATCCTGGAGAAAGATCCATGAGCACTTAAAAAGAATGTATATCTTGTTGTTTTGGGGTGCAATGTTCTATGTCTATTAGGTTTAGTCCATTTATCATATTTTTCAAACTTTCTGTTTCTTTACTGATCCTCTACCCAGATGTTCTGTCCAATGCTGAGAGTGGTGTATTGAAGAATCCAACTAATATTGTAGAGATATCTATTTCCCGCTTCATTTTTGCCAGTGCTTGCCTCACATACCTTGGGGCATCCCGGTTAGGTGCATATACATTTATGATTGCTATTTCTTCCTGGTGAATTGCCCCTTTTATTAATATATAGTGTCCTTCCTTGTCTCTAATAACATTTTTTCTTTTAAAGTCTATTTAATTTGATACAAGTATAGCTACTCCAGCTTTTTTTATTTTTATTTTTTGTTACTGCATGTGTGGAATATCTTTTTCCAGCTTTTAACTTTCAATCTGTTGGTATCCTTGGGTCTAAGCTAAGTCTTTTGTAGACAGCATATAGATGACTAATATTTTCTTATCCATTCTTCCAGTCTGTGTCTTTTGCTTGGGGAGTTTAACCCATTAACATTCAATGTTATTACTGTAAATGCAGTTCTTATTTCCTGCATTTTTACCTTTGCGTTTTATGTCATATTTCATTTTCACCACTTTTTTTACACTTTTGGTTACTTTTACTGACATAATCTTCATTTCTAGACTCTTCCAAGCCTCTTTCTCCTCTCTTTTCTTTTCAGGTTGTAGCACTCCCTTTAGTATTTCCTGCAAAGCCAGTCTCTTTGTTAAAAATTCTCTCAGTTTCTGTTCATCTGTGACTATTCTAAACTTGCTCTCATTTTTGATAGACACTCTTGCCAGATATAAGATTCTCAGCTCACAGTTTTTCTCTTGCAGTTTCTTAAATATATCATACCACTATCTTCTTGCCTCCAAAGTTTCTGATGAGAAATCGGCACTTAATCTTACTGGGTATTCCTTGTATGTTATACATCGCTGTTTTCTTGTTGTTCTCAGAATTCTCTCTTTGTCTTTGGCATTTGACATTCTGATGAGTATGTCTTGGAGTTGGTCTATTCAGATTAATTCAGATGGGAGTACATTGTGTTTCTTGGACATAGATATCTATGTCTTTCAATATGGTTGGGAAATTTTCTACCATTATTTCTTCAACTATTCCCTCTGCCCCTTTTCCCTTCTCATCTCCTTCTGGGACTCCAATGACAGGTATGTTTGCATGTCTCTTGCCTTCTTTAAGTTCCCCGAGACCCTGTTCAATTTTTTCAGTCTTTTCTTCACCTGTTCTTTTGTATGTTTGCTTTCAGAGGCCATGTCTTCAAGCTCACTGATCCTTCCTTCTTCCTCCTCAAATCTGCTGTTATATGCTTTTTTTTAGTGGAATAGTTCTTTTTTTAAAAAAAAAATATACTTGAAAAAATTTTTGAAAATATTTAGATTACATAAATGCGACATAAAAAATGTAGGGGATTCCCATATGCCTCACTCCCTACCCTTCCCACACTTTCCCACATTAACAACAACCTTCATTAGTGTGGTACACTTGTTACAATTGATGAACACATATTGGAGCATTGCTACTAAGTGTGGATTATAGCTTACATTATAGTATAAGCTGTCTCCTGCTCAATTTTGTAAGTTATGACAAGATATATAATGGCCTGTACCTGTCATTGCAATGCCATTCAGGACAAATCCAATGTCCTGAAAATGCCACCATATTACACCTATTTTTCCCTCTCCCTTCCCTCAGAACCTCCGGTGGCCACTGCTTCCACATCAGTGATAAAAGTTCTCCCATTGCTAGAATCA
This sequence comes from Cabassous unicinctus, assembly GCA_029593785.1. Classification (NCBI taxonomy): domain Eukaryota; kingdom Metazoa; phylum Chordata; class Mammalia; order Cingulata; family Chlamyphoridae; genus Cabassous; species Cabassous unicinctus. The sequence continues at coordinate 3,202 of JAQZBX010068967.1, read as the reverse complement.
CAATAAGTCTATAGTAGAATAACAGTAAGTCTACTCTAGTCCATCATTCATTCCCCAATCCTGAGGATTCTGGGTGGTGATGTCCACTCTTCCAATAATTGAAAGGGGGCTTAGATCCATGGGGCAGATGGATGGGACTATCTTGCTTGCAGTTGTAGACTCTCTCTGTTCCTTGGGATGATCTTTGTCCATCATCATCTTCTTGTTAGTTGTCCTGGGTGTGTCCAATGAACTGGAGAGTAGGTGTTTTCCAATATATTTCAACTAAGTTTTTATTTTAAAAAAGGAGACGTTTTTCACCTTATCAAAATTGAAAACTTTTGTGCATCAAAAGACTTCATCATGCTAGCAAAAAGTCAACCTACAGAATGGGAGAAAATATTTGGAAAACACCTACCTAATAAGGATGAATTTCCAGAATATATAAAGAAATCCTACAACTCGACAACAAAAAGGGAAACAACCCAATTAAAAATGGGCTTGAATAGACTTCTCTCCAAAGAAAATATGCAAATGGCCATAAAGCACATGAAAAGATGCTCAACATCATTAACCATTAAGGAATTGCAAATCAAAGCCACAATGAGATATCATTTCATACCCACTAGAATGGCAACTCATAATAGTTGGAATCTAGAATACAGGCTACCAGGGAACAGGGTAGGGGTCAGGAATAGGAATTTAAGACTTAAATTGTACAGAGTTTCCATTTGGGATGATGAAAAAGTTTTGGTAATGGATGGTGGTGATGGTAGTACATTATGAACATAAATAACAACACTGAATTATGTATTTGAATATGGTTAAATAAAGAAATTTTAGGTTGTATATATATATTACTAGAATAAAAAAATTTAAACAAATCTGTGAGTCTGTAAAACAGAAACAGTGAACCCTTAGGTAAGCCATGGACTATATTTAACAGGACAATGATAAAAAATGTGTTTTTAACACTTGTAACAAATGTACAAGACCAATGTAAAGTGTTAATAATGGGGTGGTATATGGGAACCCTGTATTTTCTGCATGATTTTCTATAAACCCGCAATTTCTGTAATTAAAAAATATATAAGCTGTTTTTTCTTAGTGCATAATCTCCTGGAAATAAACTGAATAGGATTATAAATTTGAAATTTTTGGGGGTACTTATATATATATATCGGTTGAGATTCTGAGGAACAGAAAAGTTAAATGAAGTCCAATGTTACCTAATTAGCTGGGAGCTAAAACCAGATTTCCTAAATGCCAAGTTAATTAGCTCTTCCTACCAGAACATGTGATATATATTGAGACGTTGTATTAACATATGACTAGATATATAACTAGAAGTTTCTCTAGTGGGAAAATCTTATATAATTAGGTTGTCATTTAACATTTTGAAGTGGTAATTTATTTGAAAAGCCTTATTTTCAGACTAAAGATCTTTCTGGATTATAAAACTTTTCCTTCAATTTTGAATAATAAATTCTTTCATTCATTTGAGGGACTATCAGGTAAAATAACTGATAAGGCTTTTAAATTGTTTATCCCATTCCTAGAAGGTATTTATGCCCTAAAGCATATCATTTTGAATAGTTTGGTTTTGTTAATCGTGCTGTGTGTCATACCCCTATATTTTTCCTATTTTTAGGATTTTATTGACCTACTTTATTAACCTTTTAAAAAGTGCCTGTAAATAATATAGAACTTTCCACTTATTAACCAATAAAAAAAAAAACAGTGCTTCCTCAGAATATTTACTACAAATTGAGTTTAAAAAATGAATCCTTAAAGGGACAGTGCAAATTTAAAATATGCAGGTCAGCTATATTTATGAATGGGCTTACTCTATAAATGAAATTGATAACCAAATTAAACTAAATATAAGAGAAACAAGACCATGTGTGATCCAATCCAGTCTAGTCTTGGTTCTTTTCTACTTCCAAATAGACTATAGTCCTAAAATCTTGGGGTAAAGAAAACTAATTATGAATAAACATTTTAGGACATTGGCTCTCATTTCTGTGGAATGGAGGTTATCAGAGTTGCCCTGGTTGACTATTAAGCTTAGGTTAATGGATGTATCAGTTTGGATCCTCGAAAAAGCAGGTACCAAGGGATATATTGGGGCAAATGGCCAGTCAGGACACCAGAGAGAGTGGAATAAAAGGATAAAGAGGAAGAGAACAGGAGTAGTCAGAGGGTGCTAGTTAGAGGCATAGGGTAGGAAGAACCTCATATGGCAGTGCAGTTCTAAGAAAATCTGCACTAGGCCAAAGGGGAGACCCCAAGCAAAAGCTGCCTAACAGAGGAATCCTGTGTTGAGCAGAGTGGCCTGCAGTGGTAGTAGACTGCCCATCCTACTCCGTTCAGTTACTGACTGGCCTCAATGGAAACACAGTGGAGGATCCACAAGGGGAGGCAGCTGGGGCAGCTCTGAGTCAGCTTTGCTCCCCGAAGCAGGTTCTCCTGTTAGGCAGAAGAGAATTCCGTTTCCATGTGTAGAAAAATATCTTCCTTCTTATGGATAAGTAGAGATGGGATCTGAAGACCGTAGTACATGGCGTGACAAAACAAAGCCAAAAGTGCTTATCTAGCAAATTTTCCAATCCATCCAGTTTAGCTTGGCGCTAGGCCTTGAAGATATTTTCCTACCTTTTTTTCTAGAAGTTTTATGGTTCTTGCTTTTATATTTAGGTTTTAAAAATTCATTTTGAGTTAATTTTTGTATAAGGTGTGATATAGGGGTCTCTTTCCTTCTTTTGCTATGTATATCCAGTTTTCTCAGCACTATTTGTTGTATAGACTGCTCTGCCTGAGCTGGGTGTTTTTGACAGGCTAGTCAAAAATCACTTGACCATAGATGTGAGGGTCTGTTTCTGAACCATCAGTTCGGTTCTATTGGTCTATGAGTTTGTATTTATGCCAGTACCATGCTGTTTTTTTTTTGTTTGTTTGTTTGTTTTTTTAAAGATTTATTTATTTATTTATCTATCTCCCCCTTGCTGCTTGTGTTTTACTGTGTCCATTCGCTGTGTGTTTCTCCCGTATCTGCTTATCTCCCCCTTGCTGTGAGGTCCTGCTGCATCAGCCCACCACGCCGCGCAGGCCGGCCTGCTCTCACAAAGAGGCCCCGGGAAGCGAACCCGGGGCCTCCCACATGATAAACGGGGGCTCTACCTATTGAGCCACACCTGCTTCCTGCTGTGAGGTCTTGCTGCAT
>JAQZBX010068966.1:0-15657 GCA_029593785.1 Cabassous unicinctus | reverse complement strand
CCTTGGCTGCTGAGCAGGTGACAGTGCCCCCGACGACACAGTCAAACCAAGGTCACGCTGTCCAAGGACAAGGGGCTTCGTTCTTCCCTCTCCTGTCATCAACCCGGTGTTCTGAGTGATGTAGGGCTCCTGCTTGGATGTGTTCTCTGCTGCTTAAATGATGAATCTGGTTGGTTTTATGTCCCGAGTGCTGAGTCTTTGAACTCGTGGCAGATAGGCTCCAGGCTGGGATGGATGGATGGATGGTCTCTCTACATTGACCCCTACCCTTCATCCCAAAGACGGCCTCCCCAAGGCCACCTGAGTAATTCACTCCCTTTCTTCCAGGCTCTGATTTCTGCTCCTCCCCCTCCCGCGGACAGAACCTAAAACAAGAGACAACCTTCCTTGGCCGAACTGTTATAAATTCCCAGCTTAGCAGATTTCAGGCTGATTGCCTTTGCTCGGTTGTCTCCCGTAAATGAGGCTCCTCACCTCCCACATGACAGATGGCCCCACGCTCTGGACATACATTTTAGCTAACTGGAAGCACCAGCACCAACTATTTAACAAGACTGTTTCGGCGCCAACTCCTTTGGCTGGCACCATCCCTGGGTTGATAATTTTTAATCAATAAAAGTTGTCAGTGAGAGCTAGTGACTCCCCACTCGTATTGAATGACGGAGTATGCATCTTGGCTTTGAGCACCAAGGGCCCCTTGCCTCCTGAATAAACATAACGTCAAAGGTTATTCTCTGTTCTTCCCGTCAAGCCTAAATTTAGCAAAATTAGGGTATGGATTTTCCTTTATTCTCTGTGATCACAAATGTAATGTCAGATTTTTTTCCCAGAGAGCTTTTCATCCCACCTCTACTCAGTGTCAAGGTTGTCAGAGCCATAATTTATTCATAATTTTGACCTCCGGGGAGGACAATATCCAAAGGATCGTGGTGTCTTATTGGATGTCAGGATGAGAATTCACTGCTCTGGGTCCCTTTACAACGTTACGTTTAATCAGGCCGCACAATCGTGGCTGAGGCGGGGGCTGCTATAATTACCACTGAAGGGCAGCCCCTCCTTAATAGTAATTACGCGATATTTATGCATTTCCCAACGTCCTCAATAAGGAAAACGTTGGAGGCTGCTTGGTTTGCTCTGTAAGGAAGTGGAGCTCTGTGTTCCTGCCCTCCTGCTTTGGTCGCCTGCATGAGCCACAGAGCACTCTGCTGTGGGCTGGGCCACGACACTGGCGTGGCCCCCTCCCCCAGCCACTCTGCGATCTGGCTTTCCTAGAAGGGCCCACAGTGCCGCTCCTTTACCCAGAATGTCAAGGCCCAAGCAACCCCTGAAGCGTAATGATTTTCTGAGAACTGTGTGGAGAGGCAGAGGAGGGCCTGAGGAACAATTAATCAATGCTAAATAATAACAATAGTTATTCTCTGATTCATGGACAGAATAAATCCTTCATTCCTGGCCCGCAATAGATACAGTCCAGACGTGCACGGAAGAGCCCGTCGGCTCATTAGAATTCTTGCCAAGCAGCGTCTTGCATGTCTTCCAGAGAGTTCTATTTTCCTGGTCATTTTAAATGGCTTGGAAGAGGCTTTGGTAAACTCCACCTTATTTCGATTGGTTTGTCCCCGTTCCCCTTGAGGCAGCCTGGGGATAAGGTCCTGGGTTAATTCAAGCAGTGAGTGAACGTCAGCCTAAAGATGTTGCAACCAGATTGCCCTGAGTTTATAAACTGGTCCTATCACTTCCCTGCTAAATAACCTTAATTGTGGGGCTTAAGCTCGCTGAGCCTCAGTTTCTTCATCTGCAAAATGAGGGCAACAATCTGCCAACTGCATTCAGCTGTGAAGAGTATTGTGTGCGATGCTGAATATGAATTAGGGTGGAGACTGTTTTATTTTCTTTGGAGCTAGTACAAGATAGAGCCTCTGATGTGGAAAGAATTCCTTGATTAGCCCACTTGGGGTTGAACCCCTAGGGCCTGGGTATCGCCCACATCAAGGCTTCAGAGGAAGGCTGCGGACTCTCTCTGCAAAGCAGAGGGAGGGGACTGGGAACTAGGGTGGAGGTGTGTGTGTGGGGGCAGGGAGCTCACAGGTGGGGGTAGGAGGAAGGAAGGGCAAATGAAATGGGAAATGATGCGCAAAGCGCCCTGCCAAGTAACTGTTGCCCCAAATCCCACATTCATGTGGTTGTGCCCAGATCACAGATTCCATTCATGGTTACAGATCACTGCTTCCATACAACGTTTCTTTTGTAGTAAAGAACTATCATCACTTCCTTTTCACTTCCATCACCTGTACAAGCACTTACTTTCTTATGGAAACCATTTTTGTTTTCTCAAAGCAACACGGTTTTCACCTTTTCACTGGGTGCTGCATTGACTAGAGCTGTCCAGCAGAACTTTCTCAATGATGGAAATGTGTGCTATCTGCACTGCCCAATACAGTAGCCACAGATAGAATTGTGTCCTTGAAATGTGGCTAGTGTGACTGAAGAACGGAATTGTAGTTGCATTTCATTTTAGCTGACTAATTTTATATTTAAAGCCACAGGTGCCTACCATTTTGGACAGCGCAGGCAGACACTGACAAGAAGAAAACCACACAGTGCCTTAGGAACCTGCTTACTGCCTAAGGAACATAATTTTGCACTCATATCCTTGAAGGTGCATGATTCAAATACATACCTAAGTAAATTTCAGCTTACGCCCCAGAGAGGAGAAAGCAGGAGTTAAAAATTTTGGCATGCTAAAGGTCAACCATTTTTTAAAAATTTTATCTTCACCACCATGGCTCCAGGTTAAGGACATTTAAAAAATTTCTGTAGCACCCACTCCCCACAGTGCCTAGCATAGCGTCTTGCAAAGAATATGTGTGCGATAAATATTGCAGGAGGAAATGAAACTAAGCTGTGACTTCAAGAGAGTAGCTGCCACTGTGAGCTCTGTCTTTAAAACCCTGTCCAGTGCTGCATGGGGAGAGGGCATCAGGAGACTGGAAACAGTCATTCAGTAAACATTGACTGAAGGCACCTTCTTTTGGACAGTGTTCATGGTGCAGGAGGGGACTCTAAGTTTATTTCTTTTCTCCTTTACAGCACACCAGTTCTGGAAGCTTCCCCGGGGGCCCCTGGGTGGTCTTCCCAATTGGGCTTCAACGGTGCGGTGACAGTGCTGGTCCCAGGAGCTCCTCCTGCTGGTGGGTGAGGATTCGTCAGGCTGCACTGGGGCTGGGAGGGCAGAGAGAGGTGCAGGCCAGGAGGGACTCACCAAGCCCGCAGTGGCCAAGAGTCACCAAAGAAGGCGTTTGGACTGTGCTTCTTCACATTTCACAGCCATGTGGGGAGCCGTGGGCTTGGATCTGGGCACCGAGTTTCTGGCCCAGCTCTGGCACTTACCTTGGTCAAGCCACATGTCTCTCCTCTGCAGAGTGGGATTTTCCCTTCATTTGTGGAGTTCAGGCTTAATCTCCCCAACTAGAGGGAGAACTTTGGAGTGCAGGAATCATAACTCTGCCCACTCACCCCCGGTGTTTGGCTTGTCATTGGTGGTTTTTGTACTAATCCCCACCAGGACACCAGCCACGTCTTAATATTGTAGACCACAAAAATTAGCCCCAGTGAACCCCTCATCAACCAGCCCCCAAATGCCCGTGCAGATGGAGTCAGCCCTTGGCTGGCAGTGCCTTGGTGTCTAGTACATGTTTACTGAGCGAGGGAAAAGTAGATTAGGAGATGAAGGCCACACACCGAGTTACCCCAGCTGTCCCTCCCATGTTGCTTGCTGCCCACTCTGGGAGTGGCGGGGGTGCCCTGGGGTGATGTCAGTCTTGGATGGCTCTCGTCCTCTGCACCTCAAATGGAAAGAGTTGTTCCAAAGGACAGGTCTGGAGGAGGAACTAGGCCACTGGCCTCTGCTGTTGACCTCGCAGCTCTCACCCCACATCTGCTCAGGAGAGTGGACGGGGAGGGGTCGTCCAGGCTGGGGGCAGAGGAGGGTGGCCTGTCAGAGTTGCCTCAGAGAAGGAATGCAATTTGGTGACACTGGGCTGCTCTGGGTTGCTGTAGCTAGAGGATGTCAGAGTATTCCCAGTGAGCTTTGAGCTGAAAGGACCAACCAAATGAAATGAGGTCAGCACGGCGACTAACATCAGAAAATCATGGGCGTAGACAAGTAGATAGCAAGAACAGTCTTCTCTTTACAGGAGGCTGTACCTCCCCCCCTCCCTCTCGCTCTCCCTTCTTCTCAGAGCAAAACAGACATTTTCATGCCTCCATCCTGGGGCCCTGTGCTCACTTGGAAGTACGTTTCGATCAAATCTGAGCAGGTTTGCCTCATTAGGTTTTTCTGTTCATCCTTGTCAAGATTTCCCATTTGACCACCGTGGCATTCTTTCCTCGGTTGCCCATCTCAGGGGACAGGGCGTAGTGGTGAGGAGGCCTCTGCTGAGAAAGGAGAGGCTTAACAAGGAGTTAGCCAGCCTTGCCAGGACAGGCACATTTAATTTAACAAGGGTGACAGGCCCTTGCAAGCCCTGCTTCCTTCCCTCACCCCCACCCACACACCTCCCTGGCCTCTGTAGAGAAGGGGCTGGGGAGCCTGCCCTCCTTGGACTGAACTTGGAGGTTCATCTTGTGAGCTTGGTGCCCTCTGAACAGAGCTGTTGACTCTCTCTTTCTTCAAAGGAAAATTTACGATTCCAGTTTTCACAATTTACATCTTTCATTTAATATTCCAGCCTTCCTTCCCCAAGGCTTTCAGCATTGCTCATGTCAGAAGGGACTACTTAGTTCCTTTTTTTTTGCATTATTAGTTTCATTTATTATTTTGATGTTTTCTATTTGGTCCATATACATATCATTTCTCTGAGATCTCAGGAGCAACTGACGACGAGCTGGGAGCCGTCCTCTCTCAGCAATCAGAATCTAAGATTCTGCCAGAGGTTCTCTGGGGAAAGTGTTTCTAGCTTGCACATTTAAAATTAGCCTCAATTAATCCCTCCTCACCAGTCCACAAAATGTCTGTGCAGATATGGTTGAACTTCTCTTCCCAATTCTTATCTGTTTCTGACAATGAAGAGTTGACGAGAACAAAAGGTGAAGTTTTAATTTCTTAGAAAGCTCAAGTGCCTTTTGTCCACACCCTTTTATCTTTCGGAGATATTGGAAGGCTGAGAAGACTGAACTATAAAAACCCTGTAATTGTTTTACAGTGGAAAGGCAAACTGATTTTACTTTGTCTTTGAAATTTGTGGTGTTTCTTATTAAGTAAAAGTAGAGCAGCAGCATTGCAAAAGAGCCTTGTTACAAGGTTATGCTCGGTGGAAATAATCGTTGGTAGATGCCCTATGTCACTTTCGCAGTCAGCAAAGCTGTTTGACAAAGTCTGGTGTTTATTTAGCAGACAAATTTTGAGTTATTATGAGTGTAAGTAAATTCTCTTTTGATTTTTTAAGGAGCAAGAGTATCCATTTTGGTCTGTGTGATAGCGAATTGCTGAGAGCACAAGATCTGGTAATTCAGGCCAAAAAACTGCTTCTTTGTGGACTTGGAAAGACCCAGAAGAGTCACACCAATTGTGTGAATAGTTGGAGGACTGTAAGGTCTTTGCTGGGAAGACATATGTCTGCTCATCCTTACATCCTCTGCAGTAAGGCCTTATCCTGGGCCTTGCATACAGGATCTGCCCAAAGATGGTTGAATCTTGTCGTCTGTGTAAGGGCTTATGGGTGTCAGTCAGGAGACGCAGCATGGTGGGCCTGAGGGCGCTGGCCCCTCCTGAGTTGGGGACAGATCTGTGACAGGTAGCCTTTGTGCCCTCTCGTCAGCTCTGCTGAGCCCTTCTCTGAATTACGCTCATCCTATTTGGTTGTGAAGCACTTGGGAAGTCCCAAAAGAGAAGCATAGGTTAAATGGTAGCCCCTTGTTTATTTGTGAGTCCTTCATGCATTCATTTTTCATGATTTCAGCCCTAGTACCACATGACTCAAAGGGGCGGATTTCCAGGCACCCCAGGGGATTTGGATTTTGAACATGGTGATGCAAACAATACATTTCAGTTATATGAAAATTCAGCAGAAGGAAAAGCTCCTTTTTATGTGTCGACACCCTTGAAGCACTTCCCCACCCATTATCTCACTCTTGTATCCCTTCGCCAGTTAAAAACAACTCACTTTCTATTTCAAACTAGTTCTTTTCAGAGAGCATCTCTTGAAGTTAAAATATTTTTGTCTATTGCCTGAGTGAAAAAAATAAAGCTTTGCCCATAAAAAGGACTTGTCTCACTGAAAATCTGGCTAAATTATGGTCAGACAAGTTGACAAAGACAACTTGATTCAAATTGGACCAACCCCTGGCGTGTTTATTTCTTAGAGGTCGTAGCCAATTAAGAACTGTAAAAAAGAGAGAGGCACATTTAAAAAATATATATCTTTCTGAAAAATACTATGGGCTTCTACCATTCATGTTGAGATTTAGCAACGTGGTCTGATGTCCACTCTGCAGCCCCAGATGAATAGGAAGTCTCCGGAATGGTACAAATAGTCCGTAATACTATTACCACCTGGCTGTGGGGTCCCTCAGTCATTTTTTCAATTAAAAAAGGCCTGATGTTCTATTAACCTCTTGTCTGCTGCTCATCCCTCATGCTGCCGTTGCTCTGAGATGGTGGGCCATGTATTAAAAAAGGTATATATTACTGTAAGCCACCTCCAAGTTCTCTGCCATTAGAAAGATGAAGTATCATTTTTTCATTAAAAATATGAGACGGGTTGTCACACTCACAGTGGCCAGGCCTGCCTGGAATCTCTTTGTTACGGATGGTGAGGGGTGACTCCCACACAGTCCTGTGGCCGGGAAGCTCACCCAAACTCTCTCCTCCTGGAATCTCGGTCGGGGAAGAGCTCTGTGCTCGGGAGGCCAGATAGAGGCCTATTGACATTTTGTTTTGTGACATCTGCTCTGAGGTGAAACACTGGCCTCAGCTCACTAGACGCCTGAGCAGTAGATAAAACTGCACGCCTCACATCATCTGCTGGCACGCGGAAAATCAGGCAGCTCTCGGAGTCTCCTTCCTGTCTGTACTCTGGCTCCTGCTCACTGCCAGGTCTTATGAGAAGCTGCTTAGGGTGGCCAGACATTTGGGCCAGGTTCCCAAGGTAAGTGTTGACATAGGAGACAAGCAGGGCCAGGGGTCCAGTACCCAGCCACCATCGTTATCTCTGTGGCTTTAGGTGACAGCCGTTGGGGTCAGCGTCCTGGTTTCATGTTCCTGGAGTAGACAAGAAGTGCCTTTCTCTTTCCATCCTAAACCGAATAAAGGGGGGAAGATCCAAGACCACTGGCTCATTGGAAGTACAGCTTGGCTGCTGTTGACTTGGAACAGGGGTAGGTTTGACCAGGACTCTTGTTCAGATCCCTGTGGGCTGCACCAGCTGGATGTCCAGGTAACCCCCTCCTTGTCCTTCTGGCCAACCACATGGGCAGGACCAGTTCTAGTGGAGGAAAGTGAACACTTCCGCCCCTGCCTCTCTGTGCCCTCCTGCTTTGACCAAGTCTCGAATCTCAAGGTCCTCCAAATCCCTCTAGCCACCTCCATCAAAACCGACTCGCAGGCAAGATGGTAGCAGACTCATTCAATTCAACCCACACTTCTGGCCTGCGCTGCTCAGCACCACGAGGAGTTCCTGATTTCTGGTCTCCCCTGCGGACACTATGAAGCGATTCTTTATTCATCTCTAATTGGATGCCGTACCTAGGCCACTCATTAGCTCTCCCAAACCCTGCTCTCCCTCCTCAGGAAATGAGCAACTTGCCATCCTCTAGCTTCCACATGCCAGACATTGGGAGGGGCAGTCGAGTGCAGCTCCCAAGTCCAGCTTCAAACTCCAGTTCTGCTAAACACTAGCTCTCTGCTCTCCAGAAAGTGACTTGACTTCTCTGAGGTCAGCTTTCTCACTGGTTAAGTTGGACTATAACAGAATTTACCTCATGGAGCAATTGGGAGGATTAAATGAGAGTATGAGGTAAGTGCTTAGTCTGTGCCTGTACATAGGTAAGTGATTAACAAATACTGGCTGCTCTTATTATCAGTTAGTTCCTATCACATACTTACCTCTTTAACCCTGATGAGAACCATTCGAAGTAGGCATTTTACCCAAGTTCTATTGGTGAGGAAATGAAGGCTCTGGGAGATGAAGCAGCTTGCCCCAGCTCTCCCAGTGCATGGGCTGTGGAGATGGTACTCACACCCAGGTCTGTGGCTTCCAAAATGTATCTTCTTTCTACCATAGCCAGAGGCCCTATGTGTTCCCCTTCTCATTTGCTCTGGACTCCTTGGTCATCGTCTTATCTATGAAAAATGGAGGCCCTCCCCACCCAGGCAGCCACTTCACTTCCTCAATGCTTCCCATTCTACCTCCAAACTCTTCATGGTCTTCAATTACAGCTCTTCTTCATTCAAAAGCAGTTAACCATCATGCTTTTTCCTTCTATCCCCCCTCCTCCCCCTGGCTTCCTTCAGGAGTCTGCTGCAAGAATTTTCACCAGCATCTTCAACCTCTCCTTCTCTATTGGCTCCTTCCCCTCAAATACAATGTCCTCTATTACAAGCAACAACAGCTACAGCAGTGGATAAACACCCAGCTTCCCATCTTTTAGAGCAGAGCTTCTTAACAAGGGGTCCATGAGCTTGAACTGAAATTCAAAAAAACACTTTTCTTGTGGGGACGTGTTGGTGCAGGTGTGATATGTTATTAAATAATACACAGTATAGTGTGGACTTAGTAAGGGGTCTGTGGTTTTCACCTGACTGGCAAAGGGATCTGTGGATCAAAAAAGGTAAAGAACCCCTGCTTTAAAGGGACAGTTCTGGCACGCTGTCTCTATGGTTCCTCTGAGAGCCTCCAGTGAGGCGAGCTCCAGGGCCCCACAGAGATCAGCTACGCTTCATGGGCCTTTCTTCATTCCCTGGCTCACTCTTCCCTCTCCTTCACTCTGCTTCCTGGCATCACCTCCCAATTAAATTACCTGCACCCAAGTCTGTGCCTCAGGTTCTCCTTCGGGGGGAACCAAACTAAAATAACTCCCAAGGCTAAGTTTCCAAGGCCAGACTCACTTCAGATCTCCAGACCTGTAGCATCTATAGACCTAGCTCGTCTCAAGATCATCATGACCCTAGCTGAATCCATTATATTGATTTCTGCCTCTTTATCTACATCAATTCCTTCCCTGCATTCTGGATCACTTCACGCCAGCACTGTCCATTCAAGTCCCCAAGCTAGAAATCCCAGAACAGATTTCTCTCTTGACCTTACCAACCATATCAAATGACTCACCAAGTCTTTTAACTTTGAAATGACTCTCAAAGAATTGAGAAATTGATGGAAAATCCTCAACTTTCCAGAGGTCCTTTCTCCCCCAGCAAAGAAATTATGCAAGCCTTCTTCTTGCAGTCCCAAAACAAAAGTGGCATGGAGGTTTTACAGGTGCAAAATGCTGTCAGAACATCAGAAAAATTCTCTCTGTCTCCAAGTATGTATGCTCTGGCTGAGATGTTTTCTTCCCTCTTCACGAGAAGTGGCTCCTTGGTCAACAACTAAGATCATAGGACAGCAACTAAAGAGACAATGACAATTAAATGCAGCACATGATCCTGGACTGGATCTAATAAAGGAGGAGAAAAGGCCTGAAAGGACTTATTGGAGCATATGAAAAAAGTTGGAATATAAACTGAAAGCTTTATATCAATGTTTAATTTCTTAAACTTGATAAACGTACTTTAAATGGTTATGGAAGTGAAAATCCTTATTCTTAGGATACATATATGGAAGTATTGTGTGTTCAAGGAGCATGATGTATGCAACCTACTCTCAAGTGTTTAGAAAATTGACAGCTGAATAGATGCGTAAATAGATAGATAGAATGATACAGCAAATGTGGTAAAGGTTAAAATTGGTTGGTTTGAGTATCTGAGAGGACGGTAGTATGTTGGGCTTCTCAGTATGGGTTTTGTATTATTTTCACAACTATCCTGTAAGTGTGAAATTATTTCAAAATAAAATGTTTAAGAAAAACAACACAAAATAAAACATTAAAAATAGAGTTACAGATTAGTTTAATTCTCTTTGTCTTTGAAATGCCAACCAATTGAAGAAATTGTTGTAGCATGATAAAGACTGCAGCCAGTTGGATAAGTTTTGCTTCTTTAAACATCACAAGAGGGATCTGGACCCCTCTTACCAGCTCTGGGGTCCTGGCAGGGACTTAGGTGGAGGTGATAAATAGATGCTCCAGTTGCTCCAAAGCCCTAGCAGCCCGGGCCCTGCTGGGCAAGAGGCCTCTCCTCTTCAAGCAGCACCATCAAAGCATGGCACCCTTTCCCCAACAGGCTGCAATTTTCTAGACCAAAAGTTGACCCCAGAGTCCTTCTGAGACAATATTCTTCCCTCCCCCAGGAACTGGGATTGGGATTTAAAGAGGCTGGTTCACTGAGTTGCCAGCACTGACCCCAATGAAACACTGCTAGCCGGTACAGGTGATCTGGAGCCTTGAGGAGGCCACATGGGGACAGCCATTTTGAGGCAGTGGTCAGTGATTGACACTGATGGACATCATAAAAGCCAGGAGAAAGGTGCAGAGAGAAACACGGGTGACCACCCTGAGACCCCAGAGAGGGGAAGATTCTAGTTGCTTGACAAAGAACAATGTTTGATGAACATCCTTACACATGCACGTCTTTCTACATCTATGATCATTTCTTTAGGGTGAGTTTCTGCAAGTGGAGTTTCTGGGTCAAAGAATATTCACATGTTAGGGATTTTGATACATGTTGATACGTTGCCAAGTGATCATTGATAAAGTTTGTATTATTTTGACTCCTACGTACAGTGAGTACATCTGTGCCTGGATCCCTGTGCCTGAATACTCCCCAGATAGAATCTTTTAAAGGAAAAATGGGGGCAATTTGAGTAATATAAACATATATCTCACAGGAAAGGAAATAGAAATGGCTGCTTAATATATAAAAAGATGCCCAGACTCCCTTATAATAAGAGGAATGCAAGTGGAAACCACCTTGAGATACCACTTTTCATACATCCATTTGGCATATTCCAAAAACTTGATAACATGCTCTTTTGGCAAGGCTGTGAAGAAATAGACATGCTTATGTATTTTGGGTGGGTGTATAAACTGATAAAGGCCTTGTTCAGTGCAATTTGGCAACATCTTTCAGAATTAAAAATGTGTGTAACCTTGGTCTCAGTAATTTCACTTCTTGGAATTCATTCTACAAATACCCTGGCACAGCTGAGAAATGATGCATGTTCAAGGTTATTCATTGCAATTTGTAAAAGCAAAAGATTGGAGACCATCTAAATAAATTATTGTACATCTATATAATGAAAAACTATTTAATAATAAATAGGGATGAAGCTCTTCATACACCCACATGAAAAGTTCTGTAATATGCATTGTTAAGAGGGAAAAGCAAGGTGTTAAACAGTATATATAGTATGCTGTATTTTATTTAAAAGGGAGGAAAATAATAGACAATGCATACTGGTATTTGTTTGTTTATATAAAAATAAATTCTGGAAGAAGACAAGACATTCATGACCATGATTGTTTGGGGTGTGGTGGGGTCTAGGTGGATGGGGGAGAGGATGGGAAGAAGACTGTTCACTGTATTCTTTGTTTCTTGATTCTGGAACCATGTAAATATATTCACTATCCAAAAAATAAAGTGAAAACTATGAAAACATTCCTTTGGCCATTTAAAAATTTTGTTTGCCTTTAAAATATTTAATAAGTTTGAACATTTTTTTCATAAGTCATTAGTATTTCTTCTTTGAGAAGTACCCTCTTCATATCCTTTGTCAAGGATAAATTATTCTTTTCCTAGTAATTGGAAGTTTTCCCTATATATAAAGAACACAAACCTCTGCTCTCATACACATTTCAAGTATTTTCCCCGGTTTGCTGTGTACCATTTAAATTTTGTTAATGGCATTTGATTTGATATGTAGAAGCTTTAAATTTGTATGGAGTTAAATCTATCTGATTTTTGCTGAAGCTCTCTGTTCTTTTATATGTAGGCTGTCTTTTTGCAAATGTGCTTAGAAAGACTTTCCCTGCCTTGGATCAAATATTCACCAATATTTTCTACTAGTTCTTTTAAAATTATTTTAATGTAAATCCTGAATCCATTTGGAATTTATTTTTATGTTATGAAGCCAGAATAGAGCTTTTCTTTTCTTTTGTAAATGGCTGGCCAGCTGAACCCAAACTAGTGACTAAGTCATCCTGTACCCACTAACTTAAAATGCTACCTCTGTTCTGGAGTCAGTTTGTTATTTTTTACTCTTGGGCCTGTTTCTGAGCTTTCCATTTTGCTCCTCCATTACCCCTCTGCCCGGGACTGTGTCAGACCAACCTGGTCCTAGTTGTGAAATCAGCACATTCTTCTGAGCTCTGAGCTTGTGCTCCCAAATGGCCTTCGTGTAGACCCTGGGCACAGAGTCCTCCTTCCTGGAGCCCTTTGACATGCCCTGTCCTCGGCTTTCAAGTGGATAGGTTTACTTGCCCTTCACTCACAGTGCATCTGAAAGGGTATTGTCTCTCCCCACAGGTCTGCAAGCTCTTCAAGTGCACAACTTTGAAGTTTTTGGTGCCATGTTTTCTATTTTTTACACATTTTCCATGTACTTGCTACTTGGCTGGACACATGGTTTCAGCAATCAGCTGAGGAACGATGGGGAACCACTAAATTCTGGTTTGGCCATTCAATCAAATTTTTTGTGTTATCTTGGAAAAGTCGCTGATTCACTTTGACCGTCGGGATCTTTGCCTGCGAAGTGGAGATAATAATCCTAACCTCATAAAGTGAATGTGAGGAAGAAAATAGGTAATGCTCTTAACCATTCCTGGCACCAGGACCTGGGACATCGCAGGGCCTCGGAAAGTCTCATTTAGTCATTCATTCAAGGTTCTTGTTCATAAAATATATGTGAGTGTTGGGATTGATTCCTTCTTGTCTCCATCATAATGAACTTGGCTATCCTCGAATTAAACTCTCCCATAATGGCTTCGTAGGCAACGAAATAGGCAAGCCTGCCTGTGGGTCCCAGCTGGCTTAAAACGAGATAAGACCCCAAACCTCCTCAAATTGGAGTCTGAGTCATTTTGTGGTGTGTGCAAAGCAAAGGACAGGATAAAGGATGCTGAGCTTAGGGGATAAATAGAAGGTTCTGATATGTGCATGTGTACATATATATATATTTCATTTATTTTATTTTATTTTATTTCATTTTATTTTTTAAACTGTGGTAAAAATACACATTACAGAGAATTTATTTTAACCAGTGTAAAGTGGAGAATTCTGTGACATTCAGGACCTTTACAATAATGGGCAGCTTTTCCAGAATATTTTCATCATCCTAAACTGAATCTCCTACTCATTAAGCAATAATTGCCCATTCTCCCTTCCTCCCACTCCTAGTTACCACTATTCTAGTTTCTGTCTCTATGAATTTGTTTATTCTAAGTATTTCATATAAGAGAAATCATACAACATTCGTCCTTTTGTGTCTGGCTTATTTCACTCAACATGATGTCTTCAAGGTTCATCCATGTAGCTGCATGTATCAGAATCTCATCCTTATTATGGCTGAAAAATACTCCATTGTGTACATGTACCGCATTCTCTTTATCCATTCATCTGTTGATGGACACTTGGGTTACTTCCACCTTTTGGCTATTGTGACTAATGCTGCAACAAATATTGGTGTACAAATATCTGTCCAAGTTCTCCTTTCAGCTTTTTTGGGTATATACCTAGGAATGGGCTTGCTGAGTCGTGTGGTAATTCTATGTTTAACTTTCTGAAAAACCACCAAACTGTTTTCCACAATGGCTGCACCATTTTACATTCCCTTCAACAATGTACTAAGGTTTCTTTTTCTCTACATCCTCATCAACACTTATTATTTTGTTTTTGTTTTGTTTTGCTTTTTCTTAAATAATAGCCATCCTAGTGGGTGGGAAGTGGTATCTCACTGTGGTTTGATATATTTTTATAAAATTTTTATAATTAGTTTATATGTCTTTGAATGCATTCAGTTTTTTGTTTTTTTTGTTTGTTTGTTTCCAGAAGTAGCCAGAGAATGCACATTGCAGAGATCCAGAGAGAGAGAGAAGGTCTTAGGCTCCCCTGGTTAAATGCTCTACTCAATGTTCTCTCTCCCCTCCCCACTCTCTTTCCCCTTGCCTTTCTTTTTCGCCCTCCCAGTCTTAATGATCTCTCCAGAAGACTTGGAGCTGTTATCATGCCTCTGTGGCAGCAACCAGAGCTTCTAAGCTCGGCTGACTGTCAAACTTCATTTCTCCTCCAGAGAGTGTGTGGGATCTGTTAGTGTATGGGAGGGGATGGATATTGCCAATGCATCAGCCAAAGGGGTGCTGATGCAAAGTACCATAAATCTGTTGGCTTTTATAGAGGGTATTTATTTGGGGTAGAAGCGTACAGTTACAAGGCCCTAAAGAGTCCAACTCAAGGTTACTTCCTCACCAAAGTCTGTTGCCACATGTTGAAACAAGATGGCGGGCGACCTCTGTCTAGTTTCTCCTTCCTTCTTCCTTTTAAGGCTCTGTGGGCCCAGCTTCTTCCAGTCTCAGCTGTAGGCTAGCATAGGGCTCGTCTCTCTTCCCAGGGCTTTAGCTGTTTGAGTCTTCTCCTTTCTGTCACATGGCAGGACTGAAATAACCAAGTTCTCTCCTCTTCCGTATCTTCTTCTGTGTGTCTTCTTGAGTGAGTGTCTGTTTCTGTCACCCCACCAAGGGGGCGGGGACTCAACCCTGAGTCACACCCTACTGAAATGGTCAAATCAAAGCCCTAATCTTGATTTAATCAAGTAAATGTAAAAACCGTTGCATTTAATACAATCAAAGGGTAGCACGCCTAGAGGAACAGACTAGTTTACAAATATAATCAATATCTTTTTTTTTGGAATTCATAAATAATATCAAACTGCTACAGTGGGGAAGTGGGAAGAGGCAGCTGGGTGTCAAATGTGAATGTGCAGGATGGAGAGGAGGCTCCCCCGGGCTACTGGGAGAGCCTCCTTGACTCCTTGAGGTGATTTCTGCTCCTCCAGGCTCCTGCTCTGGGATCGCTTGTCTTCATATCTGTTTGTTCACTAGCTAGTGAGCTCTTCAAGGCTATGTGTTTACCATTTTTGTATCCCCAGCTCCTAGCACAATGCCTGGAACATAGTAAATACTCAATAATCATTTGCTGCATGAATGAGTGATTGAATACTATTTTCCATTGATCAACAGCAAGTTTTCTACAATACCACATGGCCATGCCCCTCACCCCTATAGTGTGGCATGGATAAAGATATTCTGTATCTCTTAAATGGATCAATTGACTTGTACCTGGGTGTCAGAGGGATGACTGTGATTTCCCTATCTTCTTTGAGATATCCACATTGAGCATTCCATTCTGGCTCCTGGAGTCTGAGAAGAAGATGTAGGTCCTATGCCATCTGGAGTCCCACGCCCACCCCTCACTCCCAGGTGAAGAATCTTACTTGCAACTTACAGAAGGGTTAAAATGTGGGCTTTTAGAATCGGACCAAGGGAGTTCAAGTTACATTTCCACTAGCC
>JAQZBX010068965.1:0-15665 GCA_029593785.1 Cabassous unicinctus | reverse complement strand
AGGAAACATTTTCTTGTAATAAAAGATTCTGATGGTATTGTTTGAAATACTTCCCAATCCCCTGCTCATTTCCTTCTCCATACTACCTCTAGCTGCATTTCTGAGCACAGCTCTGCTCCTCTTTCTAGACATTTACAGACATATATATCAGCCTATATAGGCAAATGGCTTTCAAGTATTTTTCCCACTTTTCTATTCCATTTTCATGGCATTCATTTTGTCTATAAAGTATTAACAGACTTAATATGATAAATACTGCTTATCTCCTCCACCTAATAGTTCAGAGGGAAATTAACATTTGAAGCAACTGATTAAGTAAATGCATTTTCATTAGGAAATCTTTTTCCTGGCAATCTCATTCCCATGCATAGTTAGGTAATACTTTGTTAGTGTCTAAGGGAACACAGGAGATGTGCTATTCTCTGTCAGGACCATAAAACAATCTGTTTCTGTCCCATACAGTTATGGCCAGAAAGAACAGGATGCTGAAAGCCTCACAGAGGGTCACCCAAGACAGATTTTGATGACCTTTGACTGGGCCCGATCTTTCTTCCCTTCCTGTCTTACCCTGTCTTTCCCCTCTCTTTTACTTTCACTCTTTTCTTTCTCTCCTTTTTAATCATTTCCCCAAGTCTGCCAGGCACCCAAGATTGTTGCTGATTTGGGGAATAAACCATACATATACTTTACAAGTGGATTTACATTTGCCTAATAAGTTACACCCACATGCCAGTGAACATTGATTTATTGGTGCTGTGGCACAGTGGGCTCTGGGGTCAGAAGGAACCAAGTTTGAATCCCCATCCTCCCACTTACTTGTTCTGTGGCAATAAGCAAATTACTTAATCTCACCAACCTTCAGCAAAATGGCTAATAACATTTGCCTCTTACACCGTTGTTGTGAGGAAGTAATGAAATAATGTATGCAAAATTCCTAGCATAGTTTTATAATCACTCAGTCAACAGGAGTTATTATTACTGAGCAGTTATCAGCTCTTGCCTGGTGTGGGGAGATAGGAAAAATTATATTAGGTTTTGATCAATGGCTTGGCTTCTGGAAGTAAAAGTCACTTCTGGAATATCCAAAAGCTTTTATAGAAGTAAGGATCACATGTGAAGCAGTCTGTGGACAATTCATTGGGTAAGATGTTTAGATTTAGATAAAGTTCAAAGGGATAAATGCAAAAAGTTTACCAGACAAAATAAAAATGCTGAGATGCAAGATGGGGAAAGGTGGACTTCAACCCAGTATGGCAGAACTGTTTGAATTTGTTTTTAAATAAGGGCTGTTTATTTCTAAAGCCAGTAAGATGCATGAAAGGCAAAGGGCAGGAAGTGGCCTGTCAGCTTTTCCCAGCACTGGTCTGACCCCCAACTGTGGATACTTTGTGTCTCCCCTTTAAGGAGGATGTAGGGAACTGGCAAAGCTCCAGAGAAGAGCAAAAATGTAATTAAGGCTTGGAAAATAAGTGCCATGAGGAAAGGCCAAAAAGCTGTGGGGCTATTTAGCTTAGAGAACAAAGGTCTGACAATGATTTGAAGGGTCATTATAAGAAAGACATTGGTTGTTTCCCATTTCCACAAATAACAGGACAAGAGGAGAGAAGCTTATAGAACAATGGAAAAGGTTTTGGGCTATGAGAACAATTAGCAAGGAGGGTCTCAAAGTTCATGATGGCAACTGAAAAAGCAAAAGGATTAATGTGCAACTGTGGGCATGCCCACTCATTCACCTTTACCTGCAAAGGAAGAATGAAGGTGGTATGCCAATGCCAGTCTGTGGATTATTTAGAAAACAAGTCAGTTACTCTTGGTAGTTATTAGTATCATCTAGATGCTTACTATTTAAATTCAAGTACTTAAAAAAGTGGCTTGAGGGTACAGACTGAAATAAGACAAGATCAGGACTTTCTCAGACAAGACCTTGCCCCATTAGATTAGTTTTGGCCAATCACCAGCTAAAATGCTCTTTGAGGCTCTGTTTATTCATCACATCTCAGAAGAAACTACATTTGACTGTGACTTTTAGGAAGGGGCTGGTAAATCTCAGTACCGATGTCTATATTATTGGATGGCAAGACTGTCATGATCTGAACCCGCAGGGCTGTCTGCCTTTCATTTTGGCCCTTTGGGTGGGAGTAGGGAAGTTGGGGCCACTCAAGTGTCCTGAGAAGGAGTTTCAGCTCAGGATGTGGTGGTGTCTGCGTTAGAGGGTGAGGGGTATATTTTCTTCAGTAAATCTGTGGTCTGTCAATGTTTCCAATTTAGGTGGCCAGTGGTTGGCTTCAATTTGGATGTTTCCTTTGTCTGCTGCAGAGACCACACTTGGCAAGGATTTCAAATAGACTCAAAAGAGCTGTACCCATCCTATTCCTCTTTTCCTGTCCATCTTCTGTCCTTTCTCTTATCATTTCCATGATTAACATTCACTTTCATCAGTAATATGGAATAATATGTCTTGGGATCTTTCCATGTTAATGTACATAGATCTACTACCCTCTTTTTAACCACTGCTTTTTCATTCCATGGTATGGTTATACTGTTGTTTAGTTTTCGCTATCTAAAACTATTTAAGATTAGTGATAATGATGAAATAAAGGTTACCTCTGGAAGGGTGTAGATTGGAGGCAGCATGCGGGAACGTTCTGGGGTGCTGTAAAGGTTCTGTATCTAGATCTGAGTGGTGATTACATGGGCCTATACACATGGAAAAATTACCTAGCATGTGCACTTTACATACTTTATTGCATGTAAATTATATCTCAATAAAAAGTTTTAAAAAGTGAATTAAGATTATTATACTGTAAAGACATTATAAAGTATTACGTTATGTTTCTAAGATATAGGGCAAGGACTTCAGAAAAGGAGAGTTAGGATGGAAATGAGCTAACATTTATTAAGCACCTCCTGTCTGGTAAGCATATATTTTCTCATTTAATTATCAACAACAACTCTGTGAAGTGGGTATTCTTACTACATTTCCTTTGACTTGGAAACAGACTCAGAAAAGGTAAGTAAATGCACACACACCTGGTAAGTGGCGGAGATAAAATTTGAATGGAGGGCACTCAGACTCTAATGTTCTGAATATAATTCCAGAAAGAAGGGTGTTAAAGTCGAAGAGAGTAAAGCTCAGAGGCTAAGTTAATTACTCAAGCTCATGACATGGGCAAAGGGCAAATCCACTGGTAACCCAGCCCACTGCTCTTCTGTGCAACAACCTATTTTCTTGCTGTTTAATTTTCAGAATGTCCAACAAAGTTATTATTTTTTATTTCCTGGATGAAAATACATTAGCTGAGTATTTACTTGGAGAAACCTCTAGAAATTTCCTAATATCAAAGATTCAAACATTTAAAATTTTCAGGAGAGGATGAATTAAACTATTTGAGAGTTTGAGAAACTTCATTTTAGCCTTGGGGAAACTTGAAAAATACATACGTTTGCAGAAAATAGATTTGTTTTTTAACCTCAGAAATATGTGTAAGAGTTAAGGCCTTTCCTTGTTTAGGAACTTGTGGATTAAATGTCATTTATTTGAAGGTAGTAAGAATAGTTCAAATTAACAAAGAGGAGGATCTGGGGCAGTTTAGGAAAATTCAAAAAGTTTGAATTGCATAAATCCCTGCATTGTTTTGGTTATGGAGACTGGCTTTCCCCTTTTTGGGGCTATTTTCACTCAATTTAATTCAATAAAAATTTTTTTTTTGAGAATTCCTTTTTCTATACTTTTTTCACTAAAAACAAAACAAAACACTTCCTTTCCTTCATCCTCCTCCTCTTGATAATTTTTTTTTCCACTTCTCATCATTGAGTCATATATATTTTCACTGCTTTTCAGCACCTGGTATGAGGTTGTTTACATCAAGTTCACTTATTATATTTTAAAGATTGATAATTGTGCTCTTTTAGTAATGAGAGGACTGCAGGAAGATCACATATTCTTCATACAATCAGTTCACTTCCATAATTGGAATAAATTCTACTCTGAAATGTCATCTACTGAGAACCATGCAACTTTTAAACCCTCAAGAGTACATTTCCCAGATCTGTAAATTATACAACAAACCTCAGAATATTAGCCATGGAAGAGGCCTAATTTTGCACACGAGGAAATAAAAGCCCAGGGATTTTTGTGTAAATCACTTTCTTTTATTAGCCAGGAATTTGACTCATATAAC
The DNA here is from genome assembly GCA_029593785.1 of Cabassous unicinctus. Lineage (NCBI taxonomy): Eukaryota > Metazoa > Chordata > Mammalia > Cingulata > Chlamyphoridae > Cabassous > Cabassous unicinctus. The sequence continues at coordinate 11,484 of JAQZBX010068965.1, read as the reverse complement.
CTAAAGTGAATGATGTCATTTCTTTATATTATTGATTAATTGGGTCTCCAATTCTTACATTCTTGGACCATTTGGTTTTGGAGGTGTATGCATTAAATGAATGCAACACTGGAAATGCCTTTTGAACCCTCTTGGTATTTATTTTCTAAACACAGAATAACTGGTGAGGGAAGAAGAAAATAAAAACAAAGGTACAGCATGCTTCTTCCAGCTACTTGGACTTTTTGGCATGAAGCTGGATTACAAATCAGCAGAATCACCTTAGAAAGGTCCTGAAAATTAGTGATGTTTTATATCTTGTTGGCTGTAAAATGGACCCAAATAAAATGCATAGACCTAAGTTTTCCTTGCTAAAATGTACATTAAGTGAAAATGGAACCTTTGGCTCTTTTTGAGTGTCTCTGTGCATTGAAGAACAAGAAGGCCAAGTCCGACCTCATAGCCACTGTCTTTAAAGTGGTTATGAATTCCAGATGATGACAAATCAACAGAGCAAGTTCAAATCTGTCATCTGATGAAGGATAGTTTTTGTTCAAGGTGAAATACTATTAATTTAATAGAAATATATTTTGAAATGTTATTCCTTGAATATATCATTTTATGATACGGCAGCCTAGAAGGGGTGTATTCACCCCCCACCCCCACCTCCACCCTCCATACAATGTCATTTTCTTGTTTTCGTATTACAAAAATAATAAATTGATGCAGGAAATCTAAGCAATATAGAAATGTATTAAAAAAGAGTATTGTGGGAAGCAGAGGTGGCTCAAGCAATTGGGCTCCTGTCTACTGTATGGGAGGGCCCAGTTTCGATTTTCGGGGTCTCCTGGTGAAGGCGAGCTGGCCTGCTGGGAGAGCTGGCCTGTGCGGAGAGCTGGTGCAACAAAATGATGCAACAAAAAAGAGATACAGAGGAAAAAGACAATGAGAGACAAACAAACCAGGGAGCTGAGGTGGCTCAAGCAATTGAGTACCTCTCTCCCATGTGAGAAGGCCCCAGGATCAGTTCCTGGTGCCTCCTAAAGAGAATTCGAGAAGAGAAGACAAGCAGACAGACGAATGGACACAGAAAGCAGACAGTGAGCGCAAACGGCGGGAGGTGGGTAGGGGGTGGAATAAATAAGATAAAATAAATCTTTAAAAAAAATAAAAAAGAGTATCGTAATTCCCAAGCAAGGTTAACATATTGGTAATTATCCTTCCCTACATCCCTCTATGCATTTATTTCATCCATCTCTATATGGATGTGGATATTTATTTATTCATATAAATGATAGCATACTCATGTACTTTGTTTTTTACTCAACAATCTGTCATGTTCTGTTTAACAGCTGTTTAGCAGCTAATTGTATGGATATACCATAATTTATTTAATCCTCAACTGATAGACATTAAATTGTTTCTTATTTATCATCATAAGCAAGGACTGCATTAACATTCTTAGACATATAGCTTTACACTAAGAGTTTAGCAGTAAAGTAGATAAATTCTTAGAAATCTGATCCCTGTGGCCAGTTTGTTTCCCAGAAAGTTTATTTATTTATTTATTTATTTATTTATTTATTTATTTATTTTTTAAACCAAGTTTCATTGTACCAATGGGGAATATGGGGAGTATAGATGCAGATTTTTCAGTTCACTTACTTGAAAGTTTTAAAATATCCAAACTTCATATGTTAATTTTGGCAAACACACGTCAAATGCTCTCAATGAGTAGATTAAAACAGATGTGATATTAATGATTAATAGGCAAAACAAGTTTTTCCAAATGTTTGACAAGTGTTAGGGAAAAAAAATCCCTTCTTCCTCTACGCTGTTACACACAATATTTTGTGTATATCTCTACAGCAGCACTTATTTGATTCTGACTTATATTCTGAGGTGTCTTCTCAGCTAAAATGCTAGCTCGCCAAGGGCAGGAAAGATTCTAGTGACTTCTGTGTTGTACTGCATGCTCCAAGGACTCATAGAGGGTATTGCCCCTCAATGAACTTTGTGGATGAATAAATAGTCACAAAAATTTCCACTTGCTTCTCCCACTTTTAGCAGCTTCCACTTCCCTCTTTTTCCCCTAGCTTTTGAAATCTAAGTGTAATATTTGCCCAGGGCAAACAGAACTGGAGCTCTGGAGACAACATTGTGTAATGGATGTTAAAGCAGTCTGGGTTTAACTCTTGGCTCTCTGATTTATTAGATCTATGACCTTGGGCAAATTGCTTAACTCCTCTAAGTCCTAATTTCTACCTCTGTAAAATGAAGATAACAGGGTCTATTTCAAAAAGTGTTGTACGGATTAAAGGAGATCATGTCTTAAAGCCTCAGCAAAGTACCTAGTGTAACACTTGATAAATGGTAGCTATAACTATCGCTATTTCCTCAAAGGTGCATTGCCTCTTTTTGCCTGCTACTCTAGCAGACACACCAACTTCTGAATCGGAGGCAACCAGAAACTAAAAGCTGGTAGAGATTAGTGTTTGAGACTCTTAATGAAAATGTGGAAATATGCCAGTCAATAAAAACTAGGTTTTCATGTTTGCAAAACTGAAAGAGGTATTCAGAGTATTGAAATAGGGCAAGAATTGGATTGGGTAGGTAGTGGTAGCCATAAGAGTATTTTATTAAGGTAAAAAATAACTTTGGGCAGACTCTAATCTGAAGTACCACATTAAAAAAAAAAATTCAGGGAATAAAAACAAAAACAAAAATAAAAATAGAGATATGAAAGTTGAACTCTGGTAACCTCTGTTCTTTCCTATCCAGCAACCAACCTTCCATAATGAGAGTCTACTTTAGCCTTTTTGCATTAGGGCCATGATTGGCTTTCACGAGGCTTGCCTTAATGCACTTGTATGTACCTGCCAGAGCTTATTTTCCATGTACCAGTTGAGTCTTAACAATGTGGGAACATCTTGTGAAGCTGCTCACTAATTTTCCACCGGTTTTCTGCGTTTGCTGCTGGAGGGTGCTCGGGGAAATGCAGAGTCACCAGTGGTCACGTTTTCAATGCTTCTTCCTCTCCAGTTGAATTTCTTGTAAATCAAGCCAGTTATAAATAGAAAGCACTCTTCTAAAAATCTACAGAGTAAAAAATGATAACATCTCCTGCACATAATAAGCATTTTCAAATCTGGATCAAAGGTAGCTCCCATTGAAAGGTAGAATTTTTTAAAAAGCTGACCAAAATGTGTACTTTGTGAGACTGAGTGAATATTCTCTTCCATGCAAGCTTAAATACACATCCCTCCCCTTCCTCTAAGTACGCCAGATCCTGATTCATTTTCCGTTCCAGACTCAGCAGAAACACAATGCTCCATTTTATAGAGGCTTATTACAACACAGTGACAGCACTATAATTTCCTTCAGGGTGAAGTACTTCACTTGACTTCAGGCCAGTTAAGCTCTGTGTCATTTAGCACTTCTGTAACTTCTGACACAGGCAAATACCTTCATGTTCATGCATTCTGAATTCTTTTAGAAATTATTTCTGAAAACTTTGCTTTAACAATATCTTATTAGAAATAGCAGTCCACTTTTGTTTTGTGACCAGATTTCTCATGCTCGGATTTCTTATTGGACTACTGAGCTAGTCAAAAAGCCATTGCAAGTGATGGCACAACCCACTCCTTCTGAGGCCAAACCAGTCTTAAACTGGCCTGTTGGTTCTTTTGTCAAAGGAAACCTGTAATTGTAAAATTCCTCTTTGATTTCATCGTGCACATGGACCCAAATCATGTTCCCCTGTGTTTTCTCTGGTTACATGGTATCCGGTCATTCTTGATGTTGTTTTGAAGAAGTTATGTTCAGTCAAGTAAATATCTTAGGGAAATGGTTAAGATTTAAAGTTTGGAACACATCAATTTTTTGGTTATTTAAAAAAAAGAAAAGACAAAGATTTTTTTTCCAGAACCTCCTGTCTCCCTATGTCTGTTCTGCTGATGACTTTTTTTTTGCCCTGGGAGACTATTTCTCTACATACAAGTTTTGTAGTTCTTACTTCTTGAATGGGAGCCACCCGAGGGCTTACACTGTACTCACCTCCCACATGGGCAGGCACGGTGGCTGCCGTTCGAATGGAGCCCCCAGTCCAAAAGGAGACGTGCTGGGGGGTTGGGGGGACAGAAGCGGGGAGGAACCTTTGCAGCAAGCACAGCTGTGCAGCAGGCCTTCGCTCCAACAGCAAAACTATGTCCAGCAGCTTAGAACGATCCGTTCTCCTTGAGCAATCTGACATGACAAGCATGCCTCAACTATTTCCAAATACTTCTGTCCTTTTTAGATTGAAGGTGGGTTAGGATAGCAAATGAGAGGTCCACAAGGTAAAGGTATTTATTTGGTTGTACTTTTATTGGCTATAAATGCCAAACATTTACAAGTGCTCACCCCTGGTAAGGCACTGTGCTAAATGTTTTACCCGTATTATCTCTCTCTTAATTCGTACAGTAACCACAGAGCAGGTAAATTTCAATCTCCGTTTAGCAGTTGAGGACACTGAGTCTTTGGAGAGCTTAAGAAACTTGCCCAAGGTCAGAGTAGTAAGAGGCAGAGGTGGGACTTCATTGAGGTACGATACCTGTCCCGTGCTCTTAACCACTGTGCTCTGCTGCCTCCCTGTGTTATCTTTTACCCCAGCACTGCGGAGGATAAGAAGAAAAGAAACCTGCTATCAGGTAGATTCCTGGAGGTAATATTATATATGGTCATCATTTTATTTGTACTATATTATTATTTTAGGGGATGTGAAATTGTTGTTAAATATGAAATAACTGGGACACATAAATAGGCTCAAGCAAATATAATTCAAGTTGTTTGACTCTCAAGTATGACTAGAAGTTTCTCTTTCTGTTGTCCTCCCTCTACCTCTGGTTCCTGAAGGGATCTTTTGTTTTGCATGAACAGTTGCTACTGAGCAATACCAGCTGCAGAGGGACAATTCATGGCATTACCTGCTCTTCCATCCCTCGCCTCCCTCCCCACCACCTCCGGTCCTGGCAAGTGGAGTTGTTTTGAATGAATATGATTCACAGAGATGGGAAGCTTTCAGACTTATGTCTCTTATAAAATATATTGAAGCAAAATACTTCTCCAAAAGAGGTCCTGGCATTGTTCTCTGTTTCACACGTAAACATTTAGGGGAAAAAAGGCTGCCAATAAAATTTAGTTGGAAGTCATAGTGGCACAAGAGGAGGAACACTTGTAGAAATTTCAGGCACTGTGATGCCACAGTCTATTTTTGGCACCTGAGGGATAGTTATTTCTCAAAGCACAAATTAAACTAAAGAGGACTTCTGAGATTATATAAATGCCCTCTGATAGAGACTTCAGATTTGGGGTTTGTCTAATTTACTTTGACTACTCATTTCTGAAAACTGCCTCTGGCATGCGGGGTCCATCCTGAAATTAAGCCCTCCACTTATTTCACATACTGTGCAGGGGAGTATCCTCAGATAACCAAAGTCAGTGTAAATCTGTATGTATTCCTCAGGGTTCATAAAAGTATAACACTTTCTTTTATTCTAGAGGTTCTCAATTTTCGGTGTTTGCGGCACATTTTCAAGTGCTAAATTTTCTGCAACATATATGAAAGGTTTAAAAGAACCCCACAGTTACACCACCATCCTCATGGCAAAACAATATCTCCTGGTGTCCATAAACACAGGTACAGTGAGGGCCTGGCTCACCTGCATGCATTTTGGCACTGTGTCTAGGTTTGAAGACAGTTGTTTACTGCTTTTACCTTGATGTCATATATACTCCTAGAACAAAGAGTTGCATGTTCCAGGAAACATACAGTCTTTCTTTGTTGCTGGGCTGCCCATATGACATATCCTTAACCTTTCACTCTTTGTGGGGTGAATCCTGATAGCCCTCAATGCAACAATATGTATTCTCAGGTGCAAGAAAAACAAGGGTTCATGTGCTGGGGACCATAGAACACTGTTTGAAAACCACTGCCTTATACACCTGAAAAGTAAATCACAACAAAAGGAAGAGCAGAATGATAATAATAAAAAAACACAACAGAAATGCAGCCAAAAGGGCTTGCCCAATGGCTCTACATTGGTAACTGAAAGAAGAACTTTAGCTTTTCTTTGTGGGGTGACGAGTCTAGGTTGCATCCTGGTTAGTGACACGTGGAGTTGGCTGCTTTTTGTCACGTTGGACAGGAGATAGCTTGATGAAGCCTGGATAATGTGCCAAGAATTTCAATGGATTCTTATAGTTTGCTGATTTACAGTTGGGTATATGGAAAATAGCGTTAAATACATATTCTTAAAATTTGGCACTTGTTTGTTATTAAAGGATCAGGTTGGTGAGTGCCTGCCATATCTTTAGAGAAGCTGTGATATCATCACACCGTGTTCAGAATTCCTCAAGTGATTCCAAAGGGATTAGGCAAGTTTATTTTACTCTTATGCATATTAATTTGGATGAAAAATTTCTTTCCTTTTTTCTTAAAGCAAATATCTAAAATTGATCTGTTTTAAATACTGCAGAATTCATTTCTTCAAGTTTCTTAGTGTCATAGCCAAATGTAAATCCTAAGGTGTGTTGAGAAATGGACTGGAATAAATAAATAAAACCCAACAGATTTCATTCAGAGTGGCACATACAAGTCTATGCTTAATGTTTATACACGGGGATGCTAGGGCAAGATTACCTGATTCATCTTTTATTCAGCAAATAGTTGTTGATATTCTACCATACACCAGGTCTATTCTAGGCTCTGTTGATAAAACAGTAAACAAGACAGACAAGTTCCTGCTGTCACTGATCTTAAATTTTAGAGAGCAGAGCAAATGATAAATGAGTACACAAATGAACATATAACACATTAGATAGGAAGGAAATAGAGAGGTGTAGACCACTGTGTGTATTTGGCTTTTTTTTCTATGCAAGATAGGAATCCATTGAAGGGTTCGAGAGTGCCATGATCAGGCATATATTTTAATCAATCCCTTTGGCTGCTAGGTGGCGGACTTGGTGGCAGGGAGAGTAGGTAGGAAGCTATTGCAATAATCCAAGTGAGAGATGATAATGGCCTGGAACAGGATGGTGATGGTGAAAAGAGGTCAGATTCTGGACATTTTTGAAGATAGAATTGATACGATTTGCTGCTGGATTGAATGTGGAATGTGGTAGAAAGAAAGAAGTCAAAGATGGCGTCAAAGTATTTGGTACGTAGTGTCTAGGGAAAGGCCAGTTCCCTGAGGGATTGTGGGGACAAGAGTGAGAACACAAAGAGGCAGGATATGCACAGAAGGCTTCCGGTACCTTCTTTCTCAGTGAATAATTATAAACTGCTTTGATTTGGTCTACCCACTTGGTGCACAAGGTCTTTAATGATATTTGGAAGCCTTGTACCAAACCAAAGCATTTTCCCCTGGAATCCAGAGGGCAGTTCAGTTGCTTTCTTTCAGGAATAAGAGAAAGGTATAGAGAAGAGCTAGAATATAATAACTTTTGTTTAAATAGCTGGAGGGTATGTCCTTTCTCTAATTGCAGAATTATGAAGGTTTTGAGAAAGAACATGTATTTGTTCACCATTCCTATTATATTGGAGTTATTCTGGCTAAGCTTAAAAGACATGATTTTTTTTTTTTTAGGCAGTGAAAAAGAATTACTATTTTGCACAGCAGATAAATATATGACTGTGGGAATGATACAGACTGAAAATATAAATATGGTCGAAGGAGTTTAGAAAATTCAGGGGTGGTATAAAATTCAGGGATGGTATATATAGAAGAAATTATTATGTAAACTAGGGATTCAGTTATATTCCACAGAAATTTAATGTGTGTTTACTGTATGTAAATGATTATGCTAACTGCTATGGGAGTATAGTAAAGAATAAAGCACAGTTCCTCTGCACAAGAGTCTACAATCAAAAGGGATGGTGACATGTGTGTAAGTACAAACTCCTTTATAGGACAAACTTTGGTAGATTGATTGCAATAATGCCCCCTCTCAGATTCCACAGTCTTTGTCCTGTAACTTTGTAGTTCCCTCCCATTTTGACTCTGGGCTCATCTATATGACTTGCTTTGATCGAAGGAATGTTAGCAAACATGATGCAAGCAGGTGCTTGAAAAGCATATGCGTTTCCTCTTGTCCTCTTGCATGATTGGGCGTATTCTCTTTTGCATCTCTACCTTGTCATAACAACATGCCCGGATTAAGCTATTGCAGATGTGTGAGAGATGTGGAGAAGAGCCAAGGTCATCCAAAACCACCGACAGCCAGCCGACCTTCAAAACGTGAGAAAGCCCAGTCCAGGTCAGCAGAACTGCCTCTGCAATGCGGAGTTCTGACAGCTGGTGCATAAGTGAGCTCACCTGTGACTAAAAGAGCCACCTATCGGACCTGTAGACTTAGGAGCAATAATAAATGACTATTGTTTTAAGCCACAGAGTTTGGGATGATTTGTTATGCAGCATCATTGTGGAAATAGAGAACTAATTCAAGAACTCAAGGATCTTTGCAATGCAGCCTTCTCCATTTTCATGTCCTGCCATCCCATTGTTCTTTTTATTCCGGGCATCGGATTTACCTGAATTCCTGAAATGAGACATGGTCTCTCATGCCTTTCTATTGGCTAATCTTTTTTTTTTTTTCTGAAACACTCTTCATGTCCATCTCTGCCTGGACAACTGTCTTTCCTTCAATGCTCAGTTCAGGTGTTGCTTCTCTGGAAAATCATCCTGATGCCCCAGTCTGGGTTTCATGCTTCTTCCTTGTGCTTCTGTGAGCATCTCTAGCACAGAAAGGCACATGCATGATTACAATTCATTATGCTACATGCTCTCTCTCTTTTATAAGCAGAAGCTTTCTGAAGGCAGGCACTGAGTCCTTTCTGTATCACAAATACAGTGTTTGGCACAAAATACAATTTCCAGGGAGCAGATGTGGCTCAAGTGACTGAGCTCCCATCCCCCACATGGGAAATCCTGGGTTTGTTCCCAGTGCTTCCTAGAGAAAAAATATTCAAACAACGAGCAAACAGATGGGGGAGCCAATTTGGGGGGTGGGGAAGAAAAAAATACAATCTCCATGCACATCTGTATGCTTATTAAAAACATTTCTTCACATTAAACAGAGTTCTAACTCTCACAGAGATAGAAATTACTAAAAGAACAGGGAAGTCATCATGGAAGAGGTCGAATTTGAAAGGCTCACTATATTTTATTTTATTTTTTAGGTACCAGAGGCGAGAGATTGAACCTAGGACCTTGTATGTGGGAAACCTGGTGCTCAAACACTGAGCCACATCAGCAACCCTGAGCCCTGGGTTGGATTTTTCATTTGTTTTGCTTATGTTTTTTTGTGTTATTGTTTTTTTTGTTTTTTGTTTTATAGGAGGCACCAGGAACCAAGCCCTGGGGCCTCCCATTTGGTAAGCAGGTACTCAACTGCTTGAGCCACATCTGCTCCTGCTCGTTAGTTTTAATGGTTGGAAAGACCTTGGGAGATGGAGGAGAACGTTTCAGGCAGAATTAACAGGCATGAACAATGGCAAAGTGGTACTTTGTGGGCTGAAGGAACTAGTATTATTGTAATAGAGGGCTCATGAGCAGGTGTAATGATGCAGAGTCATTTTGTGGGGGTTTGAATACCATGTCAAGGCTTCTTTCTGCAGGGAGTGATATCATAAGAACCCTATTTTAATGGGTTACTTTAGAGGCAGTATGTAGTATGTATTGGGAGCCGGGAGAGAAGGAGATTGGATAGTTAGAGAGCACCCCTTGCCTTTTGGAATAATTCAGACAAAATTATTCTATAGGAAAAATAATTCTATAGAAAGAATCTATAGAACATAGTGGCTAAATGTGGGGGTTAGGAAAGGGGAAATAATTGTAGATTTTCTCCTAGTGCCTGGGAAAGAGGAACAGACATGAAAGGACAGCTAAATCTAGCTTGGACACGCTGTTTGAGGTGTAGTGTGTAGGTGGCCATCTCTGGCAGGCAGTGAGAAGTGGTGGACTTGTAGCTCAGGTCAGAACTGGCAGATTTGAGGATCTTGTGCCAAAGAAATAAGCCTCATGGAGAAAAGAAGCCCAAGGACAGATCCATGAATAATGCATTTATTTGTAGGGCAAGGAGAGAAAGCGAAGCCTACAAGACAGGCAGAGCTAAAAGGAGAAACTAGATCCAAATAGGAGGAGATGATGGAGAGGAGGATCCTAGGGGGAAGATTCTAAGAATGGGTTGAGGGTAGGAAGAGATGCTGATGGGAATGGCGACGAGAAGGGACTCGTGGGTTTGATCATTGATAGGATGTTGGTGCTTTTGAAAAAAGCATGTTTTAGGCTATAAGTAAGCCGTTTTGAAGCCAAACTGCAAGGATTGAGTGGGGATAAATGAGGAAGCAGCAGTAAAAAGTGTTGACTCTGATTAAATAAAGAAAAGAAAGAGAGATGAAGTAGAGGCTGAGGACTGAGGGAAGGCCTTTATATGACTTGGGCAATGTTGAGATAAATGTGTGGGACTGGAAGGGTGGGTAAGTGGCTCAAAGCTCCCAGGGGAGACGGGAGGTGATAGAATTGAGAGCACCTAAGGAAGGGTCAGCTTTCAGTAGGGGGACATTTCTTTTTCTGAGACAGGAAATAGAAGAGGAACATTTATCTTTTGCCATTATGAGGGACAACCATGGCTTCACACAGTCCATATTTGGGTTCCACTTGTAGAGACAAAATATTGCCCTGAATGATCAGCCACCTGACACGGTATCGCAATTGTCAGTTTTTAACTTCATATCTCAGAGGTCAAAAGCATTTTAAGAACTAAACGTGAGTATATGTCTCCTCAATAACCCACTTGTTTATATGACCAAGAAATGTTAAACTGCTAAGAGGTCTTTGAAAATTTACTCGTAATAGTTGATGCATAATATTAAAATAAAATTTATAGTCATGATTTTCCAAAGGAGGGAAACCAAGCAGATGATATTTATCAAATGCTTGTTTATCCATTAATAACCAGCTTTGCTTATGTCTCCAAAATTAGGGAGCAATGGGAATACATAGTAATTTTGATGTAATGTAGATCCAACTTTTATATGCCCTTTAAGCAGATCATTTCTTTTTTTGGCTTTAGTACCTTGTAAAATAGAAAAACATTTTCATAGGTAGTTTCAAAAATAGACCTATAACTGTGTACATAAATATTTATATGTTTATATATTTGCCTGAAATAAATACACAAACATAAAATATTTGTACTAAATTGGAAACATTTTATAGCTGCTTTTAAAATTTTATTTATCTAAATTCTTTTCAGTGTGGTTAATGTCAAGAATGTCAAGAATTGCTCTTTGAACCAAGACTTTACATAAGGGACAGTTGAAGTGGTCTTCTCATTGCTGTATTGGTTTTGTTTACATTTGTTCCACTACTCTGAGTCTACCCTAGGGAATGCTTTATTAAAATATTTGGGTGACCTATTATTTTTTTGACTAGAAATGCCAAGATGTGGATGAAAAAAAAAAAA
>JAQZBX010068964.1:0-15667 GCA_029593785.1 Cabassous unicinctus | reverse complement strand
TAGTTCTTCCTTTGCAATCATTTCAAAAACATTACGATATACTGTGTAGAAGCCCTGAAAAACAGCAATGGAAACACAAATTCTCAATAATTTTGTAGTCTAATTACAGATAAACTTAGAAAGGCACTACAACGTTTTCTAATGGAGCAGCAACAGTCCCCCCCAAGTGCAGGGGCAATGACTGGTGAAGGAGGATGGCCTGCTGATGGGCCCTTGATATTGACGACCATGCTTGTGAGCCTCTGCTTTTGAAATTGAAACTTAGCCTAGTTTTGTGGGGTGCCTAAGAGTTTCCTCCTGAGAGTGTACTTGTTGCCCAAATGTGGCCTCTCACTAAGCAAAACTCAGCATATAAATGGATTACCTTCCCCCCCAGTGTGGGACAGGACTCCCAGTGATAAGCCTTCCTGGCACCAAGGGATTACTACCAAGCACCAACTAGGAATGCACCTGGAAAAAGACCTCGAATTAAAGGGGGAAAAGGTAAAGCCAAATGAGTTTACAAGGCTAAGACACTTCAAAGTGAGTCGGAAGGTCATCCCAGAGGTAATGTTCAGCAGGATCTCATAGACTGCCAAAGTGGAAACTACCCCAAATAGTGGGGCTCCTGAGGGCTCTGGAGACACCCAGGTCCTATGGTCAGAGCAGATAGCTCTGGAGTTTGGTGCCTTTCCAGTGGGCCCTACTTTGGAGTTTGTGCTCCTAAGAGTGACAGAGTTGGACTCAATTATGGCTTCCCTACACATGGCTCATCTATCCCTTCTATTTGAACCTATACTTGGTGCTGGAGTTTGTAGGTGTACGTCCAAGAGACTGGAATCTTTGGGCTGTCTGTGTGCCAGCTGGGCCCTGAGTCTCAGCAGAGTTGCAACACTTACTCTCCAGTTCATTGGACTCACCCAGGGCAACTAACAAGGAGGTGAGCGTTGACAACCACCATACCAAGGAAATGAAAGAGCCTACAACTGCAAGCAAGAGAATCCCATCCATTGGCTGTATGGGATCGAAGTCCCCTCTCAATCAGAGGTGGAGTGGACATCACCATCCCAGAATCCTCAGGATTGGGGAATGATCTATGGACTAGAGTGGACTTACTGGTATTCTACTACAGACTTATTGTGATTCTAGCAATGGAAGAAATTACAACATTGATGTGGAGACAGTCACCACAGGAGGCTCTAGGGGCAGGGAGAGGGAAAAACAGGTGTAATACGGGGGCTTTTTCAGGACTTGGGAATTGTCCCTAATGACACTGCAACGACACGCAAAGGCAATTTTATATCTTCCCATAACCTGCAGAATTGTGTGGGAGAGTGTGTAAACTACAATGTGAACTATGGTCCATGCTCAGGGGCAATGCCCCAGGATGTGTTTATCAATTGCAATGAATGTGCAAAACTAATGAAGTAAGTTGTTTATGTGGGAGGGTGTGGGAGGTGTGGAGAGTGGGGCATACGGGAATCCCTATACTTTCTATGTAACATTTGTGTAATCCAAGTATCTTTTAAAAAATAAAAAATATATATTAAAAGAAAATATATGTCACAACAATGCAAGGTATTGGTGGTGGGGTGAGGTGTGGAAGCCCTGTGTGATGTTTTGTATGTCTGTTTTGTAAGTTCACAACTATTACTATACACTTATTGTATATGTATGTACATGCATGAGTGATATACTTCAATAATTTTTTTAAAAATGAAAAATAAATAATAAATAAAGAAATAAATAAAAAGGCACTATGAAAACTTTCAATGGTAGAATTACAGAACCAAGTCCTGTCTCTGAAACTGCATTTAGGTTTCAGCTGGGTGTTTTTTATATACTAACAATTTAAATATGAAGACAATTTTTAGTTTTCAAGATGAACAGTTTCACTCTCCATAATTTTAAGATTTCTCTTTGTATTTGAGAGTCTTACTTGAGTGCTTGATAAGAAATTGAGTTTATCTTACCTTTTCATCATCTCCATAACCAGAATAACAAGTGACAGTGAAATAGTGAAGTAAATCTAAGCTGTCATCTTGAAACTCTCCATCAAGCCCACCTTTAAGCAGAGCCTCTCTATGATTATCATACCTAAAAAAAAAAAATTAGCATCCTCAATGAAGCTAAAAAAATAAGAATTCAAAGGACTCCTTACTCTGAAAGAGCCAAAATATTATTATAGTATGTTTCAATGTGTATAAAGCACAAGCAGACAAATTTTAATAGTGACATGAAAAGACTAATCCTTCAGAGAACAGCTCATTAAAACTATGACTGCAACTTCTAATACCTCATAGTCATTATACACTACTATGAACATTTAATATGCCAGGGAATTTCTATGCCTTTCCCAGAAAGGTAGAGCTACATTTTCACATGAAAGGAACAATAAGTAGGAGAGTACTGGACATAATCTAGTTCATGGACTAATTATACACTTGTGATCTGGGAATTTACCATCATGCACCAGAGTAAAACTTAATCTAGGAGCTTCACACACATTATCTCAACTACTCCCCATCGTAACTGTATAAAATAGGTATTATCCCCATTCGATAGGTCAGGAAATTGCAGCTCAGCAATATTAAATAACTTCTTGTCCATAATCATAAAGCAAAGTCAGAACACAAAATCAGGGTCTCTTGCACCGGAAAGGTCATCCTCTTAGTCACAACTTAGTATTGCTTCCAAATAATAGGACAGTGGAAGAGGCAGGAGTTTAAATTCAAAGATAAGGAAATCCTTGGAAAAGGAAAACTTAAGATTTAGAGAAGAGGCTAGAGCAACAGGAATTCAGGAAAGAATTCCAATGTTCCGAAAGGAGGGCAAAAGCATTTCTAAGGCAAGATCTCCAGATTTCCTGGGTAGAGAAAAGTTTAGGATCTTCTCTCTGATGTTCTTATTAAAGACAATTTTCTTTACAGCCTTTCTTGACAGCCAATTCTGCTGTAGACTGTTTAACATGTAGAAAATTTGCACAGTGGCACTAAACACCTACCTGCTCTTTTAACAGCAGGATCTTACACAGTTATGCCAGGGCAAAAAAAAAAAAAGATTACTTTGTAACAAAAAGCTAATCGAGGGTCTGAAAATTCAGAACTTCAAAGGCAGAAAATTTTGGTTGGAAATAGTATTAAATTATCGGCTCATCATTAATAAAATACCTGCCTTAGACATAGAAGCATAGTGCAATTTCTTCATATAAAGTAGTTCTATGGAAAATATTATAATTCTTGTATTAAACACTGTATCTGTTTTTAAGGACAAGTCAACATTCCTCTTGTCTGATATCAGTAAACTGTCATATACCAAAGGGACCCCAACTAAGGAGAAGGCACTTTACGAAAATTAATGCTATATAATATCGCTAAACTTTCTTTCATCACCTATATTAGATAGATGGAGTAATTACCTCTAAGTTTGCTCCCTACTCAAATATAGGATTTTATACAATGAATAGATGACAGATGTTTTAAAACACACCAAAAAACATTCAATGCATTACATTTTTAAAAAATCCTATATCTCAATGGCCCCCCAAATAAACTAGGATAGAAGAATAGTGTGTTGCTTACCATGCTCTTTCCTGAGGGTCACTCAATACATCATATGCTGCTTGTATTAATTTAAATTGTTCAGCGGCTTCTGCAGCATTATCCAGATTTTTATCTATTAAAACGAAATCACAGAAATCTAGTTATCCTAAAAACAGATGACAGAATCTCAAAGGGACTCTTCCATCACAAATGCCATAAAGAGATAAGCACACAAGAAAAAAGACTGGGGGAAAGCACAGGGTTTCTGGATGATGTTGATAATCAGCATCTCTCATAAGCATCTACTCAGTACTAGATGCTTTTCACTAAGCCTTGGAGTGCTACTGAACACCCCATCTGAATATGCACAAAACGAAAACCCTGATTGGTCAGCGTTGTATTTCCAAAAGGAGCAAATACAGAAAGGTTGTCATTTACTTAGTGTTACATTAGGATTTTAGTGCTCACGTTATCTTTAAGATTTTCTTTCTCATCAATTATATCAAAATAAATCTCATGAAGTTTAAATAATATTTCCTAATCACTTATTCTCTCCCTAACTGTGCTTCCTGAACCATATGTCTTCGCTCCATGTGGCAGGCAGCCTCCAAGATAACCCCCAATGCCCCCTCCCCCATTGAGGCATCCACACCCTCGCATGGCTCTGAATGACCAATGGCAGATGGCAGAAGTGACAGTGTTACTTACAAGAACAGGTTATAAAAGACTGCGGCTGCCATCTTGGGCTCCCTCCTCCCCCTCTCCCCTTCTCCCCCTGAACAAAATTCCCATTCACACACCCCTTCAAAGTGAGAGCTGAGCTGAAAATAGTCATGATTTCTCTGTCTTCATCAAATCAATAAATATGTTCAAGAGGCTAAAGCCAAGGACAAAGCCCTGCTACATTCAGGTATTTCCAAGATTCATCTCAATATCCATGAAAAAGTCAAGAAGGGCTGCTAAACAGATGAACATCATCCACCTAACCAGCCTATGCTTCTTTCCTTGCCTCCTAGGATAACAGGAAACATTAAATTTAAAGCTGATTTTGTCAGATTAAAAAACACAGTCAAATTAAATGACCCAGAAGTAGTATGGTAGGAAAAAACACCAACTAAATCTTATTACATAAATGAAAAAAGTTGACGGTTAGGGGGGTGTTTTTTTTATTTTTTCCTTTTAATTGGTACTGAACCCTGTTGCCCTGCCTCTTCTCACTCTCTTTTTCCTCCTCCAAAGAAGTCTAGGGAAAACTAAAGCTTCTAAACACATAAAACCTATCAACGTACCATCTGGAAATGAGGTCTAATTTCTTACTCGAGCTTCTTAATTTTCTCAATCTGTCATATGGCTCCTTATTTCACTTAAATACACCTAAACTAGTTGACCATAAGGCTGAAGTGAGATCTAAAAGCCTATGACTGTCATACGTTAACAAAAAACAAAAAAAACCCACAGTATTTTTTAAAAATGTAAAGCCCACACTATTAGCCAGATGCACAGGTATTTCAAATGCAGTCATTAAAGTTGCAAAGGCATCCTCACATTATTCTTTGTGCTTTTCTCTTGTCACACACGCTCACTCTTCTCCTCCCTCCCAAAACTTTTTATTGTGCCTTTTAACCCCTGGCTTTGAAACCAGGCTCCCTGGGAATACCACTTTTTGCAGGCCTCTTGGGATGTGGCTCCTTCTGCCACAGCCCTTATGTCCCAGGTCACAAGTGACACATCCTCCTGGTCACTGAGGATGACTCAGTACCCTTTGAGATTCAGGACATTTATCCATACCACCGCCACCCTCTCCTTCTCAGTCTACTGGTCTCTCAGCCACTCCCCCTTACTGAGGACAGGCACTTCGCTCAGATTGTCCACCCCCAGGTCCTATTATCCTAGGTGACTTCAATGTCTCTTGGCCTCTTGGCCTCCCTGCCTCCAGTCCATTCTCCCCACTACAGCCAGAGATGGTATGTAAAACACAAATCCATCATGCCCTCTACTCCCAACTCCTCAATGGTTTCCCAATGCCCTTAGGTTAAAATCCAAACTACCTGACACAGTCTGCCACAACCTTCAGGCTCTGGCCCCTGCTTCCTCCGGCAGGGGCCTCTCTCTCCCTTTCTGATTCTGCTGTGCTTTCACTTGCCTTCCTCTACCTATATTCCCGGTATTCCTGTTTCAGGCTTTGACCCAAAGTTATATCTTCAGGGATGCATTTCTCGACTGCTTTCCCCACCCATCCCAAAGGACTATTCCTCCAGAGGCAGCACCATTGACCCTGCTGGAAATTATATTCAGTTCCTCAAAAAAAGAAAAGTAATTTATTTTCTTCTTTCTTAATATCATGAAAAACTCAGTAGATATTTGCACTTCTATCTGAAATGTAAATTATTCTTTGAGGCAAAGCCATATCTTAACCCCAGAATCATCTAGCACAATCCCTTGCACGTAGAATGAAATTAAACATTTTTTGAATGACAGAATTAAAAGATAATGAACAATCAGCAAAGTTTATCAAAATTATGTGTTCCCTGGGAAAGTACGCCTCCTAAACATACTGGCATTTTCAAACCAAAAGACGTTTATGATGCCATGGAATTATAATGGATTTAGAGAAAACATTTAGATTCACCTCCCATCAGCCCCACATTGTTTCTAAATAGTTAATACCGATACATTAGTGGCAATTTCATACTTCCTTTCTTGCACACTGATTTACCAAAAAATGATAACTTTTCCTTTGAAAAACGTCTTCCACCTGGCCTTTCCCTCCCCACAGACCCTGAGCCTGGCTTGGGCCCTGACTTTGGTCCCTACCCATCTTCAATCCACTCACAATTGCCTTCATATTACCTTCCAAAGACATCTCAGGAAAAACCAGCCACTGGTTATTGGAAAAACAAATTTCATAGTCCTTATTCTAATATTCAAGGCCCTCTACAATATGATCCAAACCTACTCTTCAAAACATTTTAAATTATACATGCACATGGTTACAAGCATTAATCCTTTGCCTCTACCCTTCCTACCCAGACAGGCAACAAATGCCTAACCTCCTTCTAATTTCTAACTCAATTTCTTGTGGTAATTACCTCCACT
Organism: Cabassous unicinctus; assembly: GCA_029593785.1. Lineage (NCBI taxonomy): Eukaryota > Metazoa > Chordata > Mammalia > Cingulata > Chlamyphoridae > Cabassous > Cabassous unicinctus. The sequence continues at coordinate 9,050 of JAQZBX010068964.1, read as the reverse complement.
ACTCTAAAAATATGCTTCTACACTATTTTTGGATTTATTAATTTTGGATTTATCTACTGACTTCCTGCTATGATGAATATTTTACTCCTTTATCTCTTCCCCTCCAACATATTTATAGCCTACTTTTTAGTTCCTCTGTTGGTAATCATTACAATGTTCAGTACCTTTATTTCTTGTTCCATCAACTATAGACATTACCTTCTGACTTTGGGTTCTCTACCCTTCCCTTTAGCTCTTCTCCCAAGCCATTTATTTTCAGATTTCCAATAAACACTCTGCCTTAGGTCCAACTGTCCCCTGGACTATCTTTTTTCCATCACTGTGCTTTACCCCATACTACTAAGTCCACTTTTGCAAATTCTATTACTCCAGGATGCAGCTCAAGCTCAAGCTCCTCTGTGCAGGGGAAGCCTCGCAGCCTCTCATTTCACAGTGATCAATCCCTCCCCTGAATTCCTGGAGCATTTAGTGGTTGCTCTATTAATCCAACTACCAATTAAGTATGTTAGGCTATTTTGTCTACATTTGTATTTAACTTTTCATGTGTGTATGGGATGTTTTCCCAAGAGTCTGAGGCTCCCATGTCAGCATTAGAGAATCTACCCACTGGCACAGTGTAGTGACTTGCATATATTCGAGACTCTATAAACATGTTTATTGATTAATACTAATATTAAAGCCTCTTATTATAAACCTCAAAGAAGCTGAGATTCAACTACAAAGAAGCCTGAAAGATCATATTACTTAATAAAAGTCACAGGGGCCTGGCCTGGACTACAACCAATTAAAACATTCAAAGGAAGCATACGCCTCACGTAACATACAAACTTCATTAGGGAAGACACCCAGTGAAAACTCTTAATCTGCAGAATCATCTTCAAAATGAAATACCCGGTCTGCTTAAACAGCCTACTAAAATCGGAAAAACAAAAACAAAAACAAAAAAGCATACATACGTAAAAGACGTTTTACTAGCACCCCGCCCCCCGGTCTTAGTTTCAATAAGGAGCTCCAAATTACACTTGAGTTGGGAATCCATAATGAATTTGCACTAGGCAGAGGAAAAGCACAGGGAAGCTGTGCTGCAGGTGACTCAAGCAAGGAGGGGACAAGTTGGCAAGACTGAGTTAAGAGCTTCAGGACTCTTCCCTCGCTGGTGGTGCGACCGGGTGGGAGAAGCGGGCGAGGATGCTAGAATGTTGCCTTTCCCTATAGAGTGGCAATGCGGGGAGCGGGGTGGGGCGTCTGGACCCAGACAGGATGCGCCGGGCTTCGGGAAGTCTCCGAGCCACGGAAGGACGAAAGGACGATCGTCTAGAGGACTGCGCAGGGGCCACCTGGCGGGGCGCGGTTTCCAGGGCGAGGGAAGTTCCCGGGTGGGGAGGTCGAGGCGGGCCAGGTTCCCGGAATTATCGGGGGAAGAGAGGGAGCGAGGGGGCGGAGGGTCAGGCTCCCCCGAGGGGCCGCGGCGGTGGCGGAGTAGTTACCCGGGTGCCATTTCAGGGCCAGCTTCCGATAGGCCTTCTTGAGCTCCTCCTCGCTGGCGTCGCGCCGCACCCCCAGCGCCTCGTAGTGACACTTCATCGCCCGGCCGGGCGCGGGGCCGGGGCCGGGGCCCGGGCTGAAGCCGGCGCCAGGGGCGGGGCCGGGGCCGCAGCCCGGGCCGAAGCGGCGGCGGCGCTGGCTGTCCTCGCCTCCGGTGGGAGCCCGGCGCCCGCACCCGGCCAGCCAGCGAGCGCGGCGGCGGCGGCGGCAGCGGCGCGGGACGGCGGAGACGCGCGGCGGCGGCGGGCGGCGCGGGCTGCGGAAAGCGGGAGCGCGGAGGGGGCGGCGCCGGCGGCTCCGCATGGGCGGGGGGCGGGCTCTGTCCCGGAAAGAGCCGCAGCGGACGGCGGCGGCCCCGGGGTGGGACTGAGGAGGGGCGGGGCCGGGGGCGGGGCCCGGGGGCGGGGCCGCGACGGGTGTCATTGTGAGGGGCACAGACGGCCCGCAGTGCGAGGGTCGCCGGTGGGCAGGCGAGCCCGAGGGCGGAGGGGGTGGTGGGACCTGGCATGAGAGAGGTTTCTGGCAAACACCTTGCTGGGTTCTGATTAGATTTCCTCAGCTGAGCCCTGTTTTTACAGATGAGGTAACTCAGGCTTGAAGCAGTCAAGTGGTTTGCTCAAGTCAAGCTTCCCCAAACTAACAGGCAGGTTTGGATTGGATTGAGCACCAGGCTTGTGGGCTCGCTCTTTCCAATTCTCTTCCACTGCCACTTTATATCTCTGATATTGCTCATCTTGACCAATATGCTGAGAAACGACAGTAAGATGGTTTAAGTTGAAACAGCTGAAGAGAAAACCATCAGTACATTTTAAAATAACATCCCAACGATAGTACTAAATGCTTCATTACCAATATACATGAAATTGTGCTGATTCACCATCACCCTTTAGTCTTCATTTATTGGCCTCTAATCCTACCTTTCCAAGATTAGGTTAACATTGCAGTTAAGGGATAATATTTAACCAGTAAATTTGGTCTGACTAGCCCAAACACCATATTATATAAGATATGTACAACTGTTGCAAACAATTTAATAAGGTGTCAAAATAGTATCCTGTCATTCAAACGCATTAAGGTGTCAAAATATTTCATTATAATGTGGAGAGAATGTTTATATACATCAGCTGTTAGGTGTGAGTTATATTTATAAACCATATATAGAGTTAGAAGTGTTGGCTGTGTTGCTAACAAACATCTATTGTACAAGGTTGGGGTACCCACATACTTTAGGAAGATTGTCCCTTTCTTCCCTCTATCCAGCCCTTGCACAATGAAAACAAACCAACTCTAAGACTTGTCAGATTGTTCAACACACCACTGTCCAACCAACTTGCTACTCAAAACTCATACACTTGCCATTTCCAGAGAAGGAAGATTCTAATGGCTTCATTAGTTGGCAAATTGGTAATGGATAGGGATTAATAAGAAGCATGAGCATGGGGGAAAATAGGATCTTTCCCCACCTGGGAAGGGAATTGGGGAGAAGAAAAAGTGACAAAAAATTTCAAAGATAATTACATGGGCTATAAATTTCAGTCTAAAGAACATCTTTATTAAACAGGTTGCTAAATAAACATGGACTTTTGAGACAATCCATTTCAGAGGAATCCTCATTCAAATGAGGCGTTCACACAAATGATTGCAAAAGGAAGTAATTTGGGACATCTATTGGGACATCTCTATATAGAAACCGAGAATTCAAATGTTAAAATGGTGATGCCACCAAAACTCTATCTACACCCATCAGAAAGTATTGTCTGTCTACTCCAACCCATAACTTCTTCATGGTTTGTTTATAACCTGTATTTAACTTCTTGAGATGTGCTTAAAAACAAATCCTGAATATGGCTGTCTTCTCATCCAAGGTTTTATAAACTAATGACCCTTTTGTTTTTACACTTATCCAAATTTGTCTTTAATTAGCAACATACAGGGATTTCTAGTGAACCTTTAATTTGAATTACCTGCATAATTTATTTCAAGATTAGTAGCCTAATTTAGACTAATTCAAGATAAATAGCCTAATTCAACAAACTTGGAAAGGTCTTTAAGCATAAAATTAGAGAAAAAAAAAATAACATAATGGAAGATTGAGACTTCTGCCTAAAGATAAAAATAGACTAAAATGCAAATGAATTGGGAAAAATATCTAGTTAATAGCCTTACTATGTAAGAGATCTTGTAAATCAGTACAAGGCAACCCTACCACAGAAAAACAAGATTAATCCAGTCACAAAAGAAAAACCACACCAAACAAAAAAGTATTTACTCTTTTCTAGAATTTTTTCACCTATCAAATTGACCGATTATTTCCACTTTGGCAATGGTGTAAAGAAATGAACACTCAAACCTCTAGTGAAGTACAATCATTTGGAAAGCAATCAAAAGCATTAAAATGTTAATAATCTTTAATCCAAGAGTTCCATTTCTAGTAAACAAAAGTGTTGTGCAGAGATTTATATATAAAAATGTTGACTCTTACAGGAACCAATGCCAGCACACACACAAAAAAGGAAGAACACTAAATACCCAACAGGGTATTGCTTAAATTGTTATAGACTGGAGTACTGTATAGTAAATATGTTGTAAAACACACATGGAAAAATGATGTAAAAATAAGTGACAAAACAGGATATGAATTATCCCACTTTACAATGCCTGTATCTATCCATACCCTCAGCAGCTAATCTCCATGGCCACTAGCCATTGGTATCTTTTCTGATACCAATCTATCTTCAGGATATTAAGGCCAGTGTTCCCTTTCCTCCCAATAAGTATTTCTTTTTCATGAAGGGAGAACTTGTTCTTGTGTTCCAAAAACTTTCTTAATTTACAAAATCCTGTGAACACGTTATTAATCAACTCACGTTTCTTAAAAAAATCTTTTTTTTTTTTTTGGGTGTACCAGGGCCCAGAGATTGAACCTGGGACCTTGTATGTGGGGAGCCAGTGCTCAACCACTGAGCCACATCGGCTTCCTTAAATTGGTTTTATTGTTTGTTTTGCTTGTTCATTTTTGCTTTTTCAGGAGGCTCCCTGGAGCCAAACCCAGGACCTTCCAAGTGGTAAGCGGGCACTCAACTGCTTGAGCCACAACTACTCTCCCTAAGAGGTTTTATTGTAACCTCTGAGATGAGAAAAAAGATCAGAGGTTGACTTTTCCAAGGCCTCATTACCTGGTGACTCAGGCACTCAAACCTCTCATTAAGCTACTTCCCTTTCTATCAGTTTACCCCTTCTTTACAATCCAGAAACTACTCTCTCACAGTGCCTAATGCTTTGTCATACAAGGAGCAATGACCCAATTAAACTGTCTGAACTTCTGAAGCTTTGCTAAAGCAAACATTTTAATTCAAGAGAGCAGGCCTAAAGTTTAGGTGTGCTAAATTTTTAATAATACCAAACGAGCTCTGAAAAGAAAGACAAACTGATGAGTTCTGGGTATATTTTATTTAGAAAAACATAGACACTACTGAAGCCACAAGAAATCCCTGGCATTTTATTTCTTATTTCTTTTAAATGCCACACCAATTAGCTATAAGACAGTTCTGGATAATGAAAGTATTTACGCATTGAAACAAAATAAATATAAAATAACTGAAAAACAAATTAGTTATCCACTGATTCATTTTGCATTCCCCTTGTTCATCTTCCGGTTCAATTTTCTTTGCCTTTTGTATATCCTTTTTTTTCGTGCTTTCAAATCAACTTTTGGCTCTGGTTTTACCCACTGTATTTCCATGGGTTTTTCTTCAGCTGGTATAGCAAAAACATCTTCAGTGGGATCGTGTGGAAGAACAGTCTTTGGTTCTTTCTTTCTCAATTTCTGCACATCTTTCACTTGCTGTTTCTCTTTGTATTTTGCAGCTGTGATGGATCTCATAATACGCCGATGCTAGAAGCAGAAAAATATTATATGTTTTGAAATAAAATAAACATTTTATATAAAGCAAGGGCATTCACTCACGACCCTACTTCCCTCCATCCTGTGTCATTAAAAGCCAGCATTTTGCAAGACTATATGCAGCAAAAACCAAACCCTTTAATTTCACAGTTAACAGAACTCTTCCCAGAATCATTTGGCCAAAGAGAATTTTGGGACACTGAAGACCAAAGAATAACTGAAAAAGCTTACCATGTTTGGTGACTGGTAATGAGGGTTTTCATATAAAGTTGGTCCTCCAAAACTTCCCTGAAATATCTTTATGAGATTTAAGACAAAACGAGGTCCTATTTCTACAAGAGCAGCATCTTCTTCTATAATCTTTAACAAAAAGAAAACATTTCATTTTGGGATTTAAATATACTCTTCTTGAAAGGTATACTATCTATAGCCTCATTATAAATGTATCTAATTTGAATTTGGTACACATGTTATCTTGCTTCTCACAGTCCATATGTTCCTGAAATAATGGTTAAAATGGATTTTAAAAATTGTGACCACTACAAAGTGTATTAAAAAACACTATAGAGAATCCTTTAAAAATTTAAACCAACCCCTAAATTGTTTCTGTAATTCTAATTCACATTAGATTAAAAGGTATTACAAAAAGATAAAAGGTCAAATTTATTTTTGAATGGCTACTGGAGATGGAATTAAGAGGCAACTGAACTACAAGTGTTAATATTGTTGATTGGTTCAGGGACCTCTGCCCTCAAAGATTAAGGGGAAAGGTTTAACTCATTCAGTGAGGTACTCAGTATAACAATACATGCAGAAAAGAGCCCAGTTTATTCTCTATGATGCATGATACTTTGTTTTTGCTGCTCCCTTCTACCTCTCTACTGACTTAGTAACGTGCCAAAATTTCCTGATTGAAGATTTCTAGGATCCCCTCTCCTTCTGAATGAGTCACTGTATGACAAATCTAGTACTGAATGCCTTCTATAGGGGTTATGTCTTTCTAGGTCTTAATCCCACAGGTGGATTCTAACCTCTTTTGAGAGAAACTTATACTTTGCTGTATCCTTTACAGCACCTACCAAAAATGTGGAACCTAAATCACTCATGGCTCTTCAGACTATTGACTTTTTTTTTTTTTTTTTATAAAATTAAATATGCAGTAGCTTGTTAGGAAACCTATAGCCCGTATCAGCTGACCAGCAAGACAGAGATCACTTAATGTATGAAACATTACAACATTTTTTGCTGAAAGTCTCTGTGCGGGAGGGAAAAGGATGCTATTTAAAACAGGAGGATTTGTCATTCAGTTTCTGTTTCCACACACCTATGTATCCTTATTTCAAAGTATAATTAAAAATTAAGTAAGGCTAACCTGAAAGTTCCGAAACCATATTCTATTATCCAAAATGGTGAAAGTAAACACGTGGTCCACAAATGGCTGGCTTTTGGGATGATACCGTGGTGTACAAAAAATCTTGTGGGGAAAAAAAAGCATCTATTAGTTACTTATTCCAAGATATACCTTGTATGTTTTAGATAGCTAAGTTTAAAAAAAAAAAAAGTCCAAAGAAAGATACTCATTAATAGTACATATTCCTAAAAAAGACCATCCAGAAAAGATATTTACCTGAATTAAGAGTTCTTTTAACAAAGCATAATGTGGTAATACATCAAAAGCCTATAAAAATAAAGTGAACACATCATTGGACAACAGCAGAGTGCCTTGTTTAAAGATACTGTGAACGTTTTCCAAATGCTAACTAAATTGGATTATACAACTATATTCACGAAAAACCAACCATGCAGAGTAAGAAAATCAGACTTCATACACTGAATAAGAAACTTACAGGGTCAAAAGACAAAAGCGGCCGAGAACCTTTCAAACAGTTTCCAGTCAGCTTTAGTTCAGCTAAGGTATGAACTAGAAAAAATTAGAACAAAAAAGCAGTTACAACTTTGGCACAATTGTTCCAAAGGACTGGTTTTAATTTTCTCAAAATTTTTAAAAATTTAATCAACTTACTATTTTGAACAAGGAATTTAGCCGATGGCCCATGAGGTGAATTTGAAAGCCTAAAAAAATATAAGGGAAGCTTTTTTTAACAAATTAGAATTAAAAATGTATTAAATGCTTAATAGCTATTTGCAGTTAAAAGACACCACAATGTGCTTACAATATTCATATTTTTCTTGAAGGATTTCAAGTTTTAGGAAATCAAATGAGTTTTATTCCGCTTTTTTTTTTTTTTACCATGAAAGACTAAAGCATAAATCCATTTAAACAAAAGAGTTCTACCCAGAGTTTTATTTAATATATTCTCTTACCACATATAAAGGTCTTGTTTTTTCTTGGCTTCAAAGTAGATACATTTATTGCAGTTTTTCATTTCACAGACCTAGATGAAGCAAAGCGTAGAAAAATGAAGTACAAAGTAAAAGTGAGAACTAAAATAATTCAATGCAAATAACATGTACATTCTTCTGAAAATATTTAATAGGCTACAAAGATCTAACTCAAGATATAAAAAAATACATTTTTTAACGGAAAGAAACTTTGAAAGTTCTTTTTAGGTGTTTTGCTGAAGATAAACTAGAAACTGTACCCACCACAGCTTACCACCTATCCTACCCTTTCTGTTCTAGCATTTTAAAGTAACCTGTCTCACTTCTGATTACCGGCAACATCTTATTCTTGATCCCATGGACAAACTACAAAGACTAAATATAGATGCCCTAGAGGTTAGAGCACACTACAATTACCAATCTTATGAAAATACAATCCTAATAGAACAATCAATGATAATTATTATGATTTTAACTTCTTGGTTTTAAGGTCAAGAAATTTAAATTTTTCTTCCTCATTTATACTCTCATTTCTGATGATTCAGCTCTGTAACATCACCAAGGGATTGGTGAAAAGTAGAAGTATACTAAACCTATATTGAATTAAATTAAAATTCAAAGTCTGGAAGATTTACAAAGTAACACTTAAGAAATGTACAAAAACAATATAGGAAAAACATCTTGTTGTATTTAAACTTCTTGAACCTGTAAACCTAATGACTTAAAAATTCTAAGTGCTAATGCTTTTGTTTCCTACTGGTATTTGAATACCCATAACGATGTTTATACCATTCCCAGGCCTCTGTACTTGCCATTTTCTCTACCTAGAATGCTCTACCGCCATCTTTCTTTTTCTGTTGTTGTTCTTCATTTTGTATCACTTTATAATTAATGAGTACATTCATTTTCATTCCAAAGAACGAGATTAGGAAAATGTTCTTCCTTTAGAACGATAGCATTCATCCTAAACAAAAAGCAGGGACATCCATCCCACCATGGGTAAATCTTGCCATTTACCACCCTTCATAGTTGCCATTCAGGGAATAAAAATAATGAGTATACCTGTAAAATACACAACCCTGAAACCGAGTATTTCTCCTGCCTCCCCTTTCTAGAGCCACCTTCATCTCCTGCCTTGTCCTTTAAAATCAAGCACACAAACCCCAACTCCTAGGGGAATTAGATCCAGAGGCACAGAACAGGGTAGAAGACCTCGCTCTAAGGCAGGGTTTCTTATCCAGGGGTCCACTGACCTCCA